>CM055961.1:17475000-17755000 GCA_029531755.1 Holothuria leucospilota
GTTTATGAGCTGTGATTTATGTCCAGATAGACTTTAGGCTGTTTTTCATTGGACTGTACGACTGTATCTTCTGCGGGATCAACTTCTCATGAAACATTAGACTGGTCTTAGTCAAAGAGCCGAGATACCATTGATCCTGAGGGAACAAGAGCACAATGGACTATTTCCCTGAAAGTGTCAATTAGAGTTTCATGCCACACTTCAAGTTTGGCAATATAAACAAAGCCATTAGCATTTGTTTGCATTGTACAGGGTTTCTAACCTTCTGTTGGTGGAAGCCCAATTTTAGAAGCCATCGATATACCGCGACCCATTACTGTGTCCCATAGAACGAAGTCACAAAGTTGTTTTGAACGTTTATCTCTTTTTTCAGTATTATTGAGCACAAATCCAGGATATTTTACAAACATAGGGGACGCGTTTTTAGAAAAGCAACGTCCAACCCCTTGGCTGCGAAGGCCTATACACTGGTTGGGAGTCTGGTGATTCTTGTCTAGAAAATTTTGAAATTAATCACTATCAGACGTGATCTCCTGGCATATGACAAATCAATATAGGCCCTTAATAAGAACAAACAGAAAAATTCTTTTTACGGAATAGTGAATTTTATGTAGTGTAAACTTTGATATAAACGAATAGGCTAGCCAGTATCGATCATACTACCGTCAGAGTGGCGATAGTAATGGAGCTCCTCTTCAGAAAAGGTGAAACTTAAATATTGTTTAATGCGATTTCACGGCATCTGAAAATCGATGTTCAGTTTCTAACTTTGTTACGCAGTCTATGTTTAATTAGAAAAAGTCGTGGGGAAGAAAAAGGGAGTGACTGTTGTGGTGAAAGCAATCCCTTGGGCCCACGCTTAAATATCAGTGTGGTGGATGCCTCTTCACAAAACTCAATGATATAAAAAGTTGGGTCACCAGTTTCATTCTATCCTGTTGAACGGGGAAACTTTTTACATTAGTTTATAAGCAGTCAGGATAGGTGATATTTATTACTCTTGCCACGAAAGTAAGCCGCCCCTTTTCAAGAGCGTTTGAGTGTAGTCCTTGACCTTACAAAACTTCCAAGGTTGAAAAACAACGATGAAGACACTTTTGAAGGAGACAGGGTTTTTTCAAAAGGGAGTTTCAAGTCATTCACATTTTTAACAGGATGAACAGACCGTCCTTAGAATCTAGAAAATGGGGATAGACAATTAGGGGTTCTCAACCGGTTTTGCATCAGGGTACCCCGGGAGGGTCCTTTTTACCGTGTTTTGTACCCCTATGGTGGAGAAAATGTCCTTTTCCCGAATATGAGACGGCATTACCTCAAACGTACAAAATGAGTCTGCGGCTAGAGTGTCGTGTTGTCTGTCATTGAATTAAATGATGGCGTAGGTCACCTATTAGCATGAATTTATTGTGTGCAGCCCTGTCACAAGTGAGAATGAGAAAACAAAATTCCTCTTTCTCAGATGTAGTTGTTATTAGTGTAATAAGTCAGACAGTAAAATTACGGGTTGCTACAATGAAAGGTGGTAGCCTGATTGAAATATTTTCGTATTGTTCTAAGTGATCACTTAGAAAAGACCCTGGAATGATATCAAAGTAGTTGGTGAAGTGTCTTCATCACGACACACTAACAGCTTTGTCGGGGGAGTCGGTGGATCCTAAGCAGCACACATGCGTCACTGTGGGCATTAGGCGTGGCCAGTCGCCTTTAATTAGTTTTTCCAATGTACGAGCAGTGTGGCGTCGTATATTGTATGTGTAGCCTGTAGGCTTTAACTCAGAGAAGGGACAAATACCACGACCTGTTCTTGGGGATGTTGCGCGACGCCGCCTCCCGAACTAACGTTTTGAGTAGCATTGTATATGGTGAGTTTTTTAATACTTCTTCTACACAAGTTGTGTTAGGAACGTGAAATACAACATTATTCCAACTTAAGTGTAATTGGTGTGATAAGTTCTATAAAAGAAAAAAAATTAGGCTTAGAAAAAAACATGGCTGTCAGAGGAACAATTTTATTTCTGTACGTATTCAAGTGTAGACCTACAGGTATTACGGCGAGGAAGAATCTTTTCAAAAAGAGAAATGAATGCTTGAAATGTGAACGTTTTACAAAACCGAGACGCTCAACAGTATTTTTGATTAAAGTGTTTATAGTTAGGCAATACTTAGGAATTAATGTGGTATGTTACCCACCACATGTGTCTGGATCGATTCATCTGCTAACTAATGAATGAAGAGGTAATTATCAAACCAGAAAGAGTCAAACTCAAAAGTGCAAACTATTGCAAGGGGTAATTAATGTACAGGAAAAATTATTGTAAGGGTGTATCTACTTTATTTATAGGCTGCCGATGGCCGGCTGCTAGCCGAGGACCGTATTCGGTGACTGGTGGTTGAGGCTCAGGATGTGGGCTAACTAGGGGAGCCGCCCATGCCCGGACTGTAGTAGGCCGGTTAGCTGAGGTCGTCCCGGAACAAGGAATGACGGGAGCGTTGACCTAATTTTCATGAAGCAAATAATAAGTTAGATGTTAATTTTGGACTTTCAGTTGAACTGTATAAGTTGTTGATTTGATTCGTTTTGCTGCAGCAGGAAAAGATTCAAGAATGTGTTGACACACAGCCGAGGGAAGAGATGGCAAAAGAAGACAATATGTTTGTTATGTTTGTTTGTTTTTTGTAATATATTTATCTCCCTAAGTGCGCTACTCTGGATTTAATTTCATTTTTTTTTTTCGTGTCGGCTTACCGTATAGCACGTTAGCAGCAAAGGACTCGTGCATGTTACCTACTAGGAGTGACAAACCCGAACCCACTTTTCGAACTAAATGATGCATAGCCTATTCGACAAGGGTGTTTTCATACATGTGAAAAGACCCACGCAACTCCAACTCTAAAAAGCTCTGGGCTAGACTGTGTGACATGAGTAAATAAAATACTTTCATCAACGCAATACCAGTAATTCAAACAGCGTGTAATTTTATACCTAAGTATCTATGTACCTTTCAGGAGGCACCCGTAACCCTCTTACAGTGGTTAGTATCTTGACATTCTAGTTCAATAAGAAGCGGATATAATTAGCGTTTCGTCACCTAGAAAAAACACAAACTCACAAAGCAATATCGTGTTATAAAAAACTTGCTAGACATTTGCGGCTTTTGTCTATAAGACACAGACATCCAAATATCGAATATACCAATTAAAACCGAAATCAGGAAATCGGAGTTTCTCTGAACTTGTGCAAACATTGTGCAAAGGCAAGTAAATTTTGAAACTATCTTAAAAAGGGGCAATAGTGTAAAACGTCACCAGTTATCTGGCAAGTTTTTGTCTCATTTTAAACGATTTCAATAGCTTTGTGTTTGAATTGGCCTTTTCACCTACGTCCAAGTAGTCCCTTGTCATGCAGGTGTAGTCGAGCATTTTTTTCCAAAATAAAGCCACATTCTCCGGATTAGCTTAAGGAATCATCTGATCACTCTATTCTCTCGTCGTGTAACCCGTTTATTATATTGCAACAAATCTGTTGCTGGGCTTTGGAACTATCATTAATCTAAAGTATAAGGTTTAGGACATCATAGAATGGATCCAGTTTCATGTTTGAACCGAATTAGCGCACCATGACAGTAACAACCTGTATCCTAAAATAATATAGCCTATTGTTGAGAGGAAAGCAGACTTAACTCTCCGTCTAATATGCACGCTTGACATTACAAAATCAAGGTTGTATTTGCAAATGCACAACCTAACTATTTTGCCTGGAGTAACGTTGCTTTATTAGTGTAAGCTCTATGTGATCTCACATAATCATCAAACATCTGAGAACTATTTACGACGTCGTATCCGTGAGGTCGCAATGTTTCTTTATCAGTATCTAGAACATGGGTGGAATAATTGGGGACAGTGGACGAGAGATCGACTGGAGCAGCACTCAACTATGATCACATTTGGTGACATGTGTGTTAGGTTACCAGTATGGCATGGCAATGTATAAACTTTATTTTCCCATCTCATATTTCCCGCAGGCTTCCTCAATTATGTTCCCCTTCGCTCCAACCAACAGGAGAAATCTTTCTTGCATTGTCAGGAACCTTGTCACGGTTCCCAGTTACTGCCCCCACTCTCCGAGAGTCCTCCGCCTCGTTTTGAAAATACTTACCCCATCCCTGATCTATCGATTGTATGCATATACAGTATGCTATTTAGTCACATAATTCTAAATAGGTATGAGGAGTAAATAGTGAGCTTACAGGTTGGCTGCAAACCGCATAATGCTAGAGTCCGGATTTGGAATCAATTCCGGACTCGAGTCCGTTGATGCTAAACTCCGAATTGGCCCGAAATAGGAGGTCCAAAAATCAAGGTTAGGTTTGTACATCATCTGACCGATTGGTGACACTGGCAAGATAATTAGCTATTTGCCACTGTACATATGGTCTCCTCCGCCTCAGGTACCTTGACAACCGTCGAGCTGTGGCAAGCAAGAGTTGACCACACTATTCTTTAGCATTAGGAAAGTAACGCCAAACAGATTTGGATGTGAATGGGACTCAGTTTGATAAGGGGCTCCCAACACCTCCCTTCTATGAAAATATGACAACCATGCGATTTTACTCTTCACCTTGCCATGAAATGAAACACGATGAATTGTAACTTAACCTGCTTCTGATTTGTTACACAGCCCTGCCGTGTTACCGTTTGAACATAATCATTTTGTAGAGCCAAATGTGTCTAGAGTTAGGGCACTGACAATTTGGCACTGAGTCTAACTTGCTTCGTGGGTTGAATCTCTGAAGTGAATAATGATTTAAAAACAAGAAATCTTTGTAACTACATTAATGAATCATTCCCGCCATAAACGTCGCTTCTTTTCATAGATGCTACCTTTATATAAGGTAATATTTGAATACAGGAATATAAAAAAACAGACAGCTCACCAAGCGACAGATTCTCGTTAAATGGTGCAATTTAAAATGGTGGTAGCGTGACAAAAGACCTTTTCGAGTGACTGATTCTATTATCAAAACAATTGTTACAAAGGTCCGCTCCCATAATGTATGGATTGTGCGTTCCCAATTATCACAAAATTTTCCCGCGTGATCGAATTCCATTCGCAATCTACATAAGAGAGCCTGCACTGTCATAGTTTGCATGCTGTGTGCTTTTAGCCCTCGGTGGAAATAAGCTGTGCAAATTTTTATCAATTCTGCGTTCGTCAAATTCTTATTCATCTCAATTCAATTAGACCATATTCGGGTAAGTACTGCAAGAAGCCATTGGCGAACAAGCTTTTCTTCTCTTGCTATTTGTTATGATTTGATACTCCACTCCAGTTGTGTAGACGCTTTCAAAAACTACATATACGAGGATTAGGCCCAGTGCCGGATTAACCCTATGGCAGAACCGGCATATGCCGGGGCCCCCGCGCTTTTGGGGCCCCCGCCCCAAACGGTGTTTGGGGATTGAGACCCACATTATTTTGATTTACTGTTTGTCGGGCTTACGTTTTCTTGTGTGTGCACTTTTGCCATGACTTAACACTATCTGGCATATAATGTATAACTGTCATGAATCACTGTATAATGTGTAAAAGCAACTATTATTTATTAGCAGTTAAAAGCTAAAATTTAATCTGTTGAGTGTTAATAATTTTCTGTAAGCGGAAGGGCGAGGGGGAAGGAGGTTAAACTTGTAAAAGGGGCCCCGCTATAGAAAGTGCCGGGGGCCCCTCACAACGCTAATCCGGCCCTGATTAGGCCTACACTATGAGGGAAGATAATGCATTCAACAGCAAGAACTAAATACATGATGGGACAAGAAGTGGATTGGACCTGACAAATACCAGCAAAGAGGTCTTTAAACAAAAAGAAAGTTAGGAATGGCTCAAAAATAAATAAAGTCACCGGATCCCTCAGCTAGAGGTAAATGCAGAAAGTACTTTCACTTTCCTTTGGAGATTATTGAGGTATTGGTGCTCTGAATTCGAAGGTCAGTTGGAAAAGAGTTCCACAATTTAGTAGCATTACAACGGCCTTAACCGGCTTCTATTTCCACATTTTCACGAGCTATAAGAAGCATATTTGGTCATCCCTTGCTCTTCATGGCCAATCACATACACAGCTCACAGACAATGCTAAACTTTAATAGCCTCATGCTAAAGTATGAGTTGGCCTATTGGTGTTGAATCAAGTGCATGTTGACTGTGAGGAATGAGCGTCTATGGATTTTCTTCTTGTCAAAACTACCTTTCAAGTATCAACCGACGGGAAACAGTAGGTACGTTTACATGTGGTACGATTTTCCAAATATTAATGCACACGGTGGTGAAATATGTCTAATCAAACAAACGAAATTTTCTTCAGCATTCTAACCGAGGAGTAACTCCGAACGCCATGTATTCTAATTTAACTTTATGCAGACATCAACAAGATGCAAAGTTCTATTTTTGAAATCATGTACAAAGCAAGCGACAGCTTTTTAATCATTTTATTGACAGTTTGATTATAAAGCTTCATTTGAAAAGAAAAATCATACTACTAACGTACTTTAATATTGCAAAATTACTCTTACTACTGCTAATGAACTGTATTGATTAAAAGTAATTTTTCATTATGGCAAGTTTGATTACTCACTTTCCTAGACGTGGTGTTAGAGCTATTTTGAAAGAACAATCATGAGTGCGATTCTACTCAGCTTCTCCGATAATTAAAATCAAAGAGCACTAACCTGCAAATACAATTATAACAGGGTAGCTTTACTTGGCCAAAGGCTATTGCCCTTATCATTTCGATTAAGTCCATGGTTCCTTTTACAACAGCTTACTTGATCACTCCTCCAAAGTTACCTTATCAATTTCCTCAGGATTTCTTAATTTAATGATGTGTTGTGATTTCATGCTTTTTGTGCCAAATGCTACGAATAGAAATTATGGTAACCTGTAAAAGCTTTGCCACCCCTCCTCCGATGGCCACTATAGTCGTTCATTTCCAAAACGCATTTTGAGGGACGACCTAAGGAAAATTGTTCACCCAAGGAAGGTTTGTATCCCTCCAGGTCCTAGCGCACTTAAAAAGTCCTGGATAGGTCTGTAGATATTGCTAAGTTGTGATTATCTTTAAAACCATGTTGTTAAGATAACAATTTCATTAATGGATGCAAATATGGCAAGGATTTTTATTTGAACAGTAAGAAGAATCACGGAATCTCGCTATTTCTGTGCACAAATATAAGTCGAGAGAGTATGCGATTCACAGCCATTCGGCCACTATGTACCTTAAAAATTAGATCAGGCTGAGGTCAAATCGAAAGAAAAATGCAATCCGAAAGTATTTTTAACAGAACAGAAAAAAAGTTTCGAAAGCAAGCGACGCAAAGGGCAACAAGTGTTCACAAAAGTGACTTATTTGTTCCTTTGCATGTTATGTTCAAGTGATAATTACTGTAAGTGAAGAATATTGTTAGGATTACCTTTCTAAAATGAATGTAGCCTACATGTTAAGCAATACTTTAAGAACCTACTCTTTAGAATGACGTTCGGAGTTCACTTGTTTCTGGACGATAAAAAGGATTAAACTCCCGACACTGAACCAAGGCATCCTTTCTTTACAATGACAAAATATGAATTAGCAGGTAGAGTGAGTAAGTTTCATGCAGGCAGAGTAAGTTTCACAACTGGATTTTGAGTAAGGAAAAACAAGCTGGTAACAGAAAAACACAGTTCTGGCACGCTTAGTGTTAATGAGAGCCGAGTTTTGGACCATCCCGATTTCCAGTCATTAAAACTCTTGCTGGCTTGATCCATTGGCTGGGCCCCAAGCCAGTTGCCAAGGGAGGGGATTTTGAACGAGCGTCCCTTGGAAAAATAGTCGCCCCCTTTAAAGATCAGAAATCACCGTTACTTTAATGCATTTTAGTATATTTCGCCCCCTGACAATTTTTCGCCCCCTGAAAACTACCTCATCCCTCCGCCAGAATCTTGACTGGTCACGGGTCTGCTGGACCCACTATGAAAAGGAAATTAGGTGTTCCACTACCATATCCTAAAACTTCTCAAATAGACGCAAAATAACCTCTATTTCATACTTCTACCTCACAACAATCTACAGTAGGAAGAAACTGTAACAAAAAAAAAAAAAAAAAAAAACAGACGGGAAGTGTTTTACATTCAGCAGTAAGGCTGTCTGCTCGTGTGCATAGGCGTGATTACAGAAGAGAACAGCATTGCAACGACGCAGATTAGGGGTATTCTTTTCGGCTTCTTCCTTTGCAAAGACATGTTTTATAAAAAAGTGAAAGCTGTAACGGTTGGCCAGGCAACATAATCGCCTTATTATTTTCAAACACACCTTGTAGGAAACTAAAATTGTCTCGGTAAAGAGCCCGCGTACTACTTTCGTCATGGGAATGATCTCGTATGGAACATTTTGGCGAGCTTGGTGAGAATTCGTCTCTATTCGCATTTCATATCTTATGACCATTATTATGAAAGGACAAAAGCTCCGAAGATTAGAAGTATATCTTCAACGTACAGTATGTGGGGAATGCGTTTCAAAATGGAATTATAGAACAGTCTAGTATCACGAGTAGCCTAAGGTAACAATTACAATTATAATTAATTTATAAAGCGCACAAGTTCTACACAAAGTAATCAAAGGCGCTAAGGTACAATGGTTAAAGCAATAAAAAATAAACAGTAAAACAGAGAACAAAAAAAAAAAAAAAAAAGGGACAAGAAACAAAAACTGAATAAAAACTAATAACTAAACCTTGTAAAACGCTTCATTAGATAAAAATGTTTTAAGACTAGACTTAAAAGAATCGATTGTTTTGCAAGAACGAACATGTAGCGGCAGCCTGTTCCAAAGGGCAGGGGCGCAGTGCTGGAAAGCTCGTCCACGAAACGAGGCCTTGCTTCGACGCACATACGTCTCAGCCAACTGGAACAGGCTAGCAGACCGAAGATTGCGCTTGGCTACGTACCACGAAATAAGATCACACAAGTAACTAGGAGCAGGGAGGTCTAATAACACCTCCCTGCTAGGAGCAGAGCCATAGAGAGATTTAAATGTAAGTAGCAAAACCTGTAGCGACTTCTTCCAGAACTTTTGCTTAACGAAGCCCGCCCTCTCTTCCGGTGATATTCTCGGAAAAGTAGCGGGCCAAGTTTTTAATGCAACCCTTTGTCCCCGACTAATGACTAATTATTTATCATCCGAGAATTCTTACTCCACGTTCTCGGATGAACAAAGGAACCCTAAAGACACTTGCTCTCAACTCTCCAACGACTAGGCACGAGCCACCGTCCACTTTGGAGTTTTACTTACTTTCCCTGGATTTAAACCGATTATTTTAATATCCCAGTTATCTTGAAGTATCTACGCATCTTTAACCAGCGTTAGCAAAAGTATTTAATATCGCTGAGCGACTGCTCGTATTTCTTTACTTCAAGGAACATATCCTTTCGACTTTTCCTTTGTCAAAGCCACGTGGTTCGCGACAGGAAAGCCAGAAAGTTATATTCGCTATCTTTTGGAATTTCTCTTAACACGCATTTTGTTATTTACTTGGAATATATCGACCCGGACTGGAATTGACCACGGAATTAGCCAGAGTAACTGTTTACGCGGATATTAGATTTGTTTTTGGTGAGTACATTTCTGATTTCTTAATTCGATCTGTTCAGTACCCCCTACTCTCCTAAAAACCTAGATTGAATCCGATAATCCACAGGAAGCCAATGTAACTCTTTAAGAATATGCTCAGAATTTCTGGCTTTTACAACAACACGCGCAGCACAATTTTGGACACGAGCCAAAGGTTTTAGTGTAATGGCTGGAAGTCCCACAAGGAGCGAATTACAGGAATCTAAACGGGACGTAATGAAAGCATGCATCAGCTTTTCAGTATCAGAGCGGGAGAGAAACCTACGAATTCTACTAATATTACGAATGTAAGCATAAGCAGTCCTTCAAATATTAGAAATATGTTTTTCCATGTTCAATTGTGAATCTAAAATAACACCCAGATTCCTCGCATACGGTTGCACAGGGATTGTGGAATCACCAAATGTAAAATTTTTATACAATAAGTTCTTATCATTGGATTTCTTAGAAGAAAAGACATGGAATTCAGCTTTAGAGTCATTCAAAAATAAGAAATTAGGAGACATCCAATCTCTAACATCTATGACACACTTGTCAATAAGAAGCAGAGCATCAGAACAAATATTTGATACTGGAATGTAGAGCTGGGTGTCATCCGCGTAAAAATGGTACTTAATGCCATGACGGGAAATAAGCTCCCCCAGAGGACGCATGCACATAGAGAACAGTAGAGGGCCAAGAACACAGCCCTGTGGGACCCCAGTCTGTAATGGAAAAATGCATAGCATGATATTAAAAGTACTTATCTGTCTCCACACACATTTTCTCATACCATTTTTACGGCACACTTCGCCCGCGCCTATATCCGGTAGAGGGTAGATGTTATTACCTTTGCAAAGAAAATGCACTTTAAAATATATACATGTTTGTCCACGACCTTTTGATAATTACTACTCCCCTCTCTCTCACTACCCGTTGCACTTTTATCATCTCAATTCTCATTGCTCATGATAGTATCGCCATTTAATACTAACTACAAACCTTTTCTGAAACACGAGATTCGCAAAAAAGACATGCTCACATGCAACTTAAAATCTGGAAGATACCGTCTTCCGCAATCTGGCTGTATTTTGATACGAATTTCTCAGTATGTACTCGCCATCTGATGGTGACCCTTTGCTTAGTTCTCTTCATGTTGATTTTTCTGTTTTCTTTTTTCTTTTGTTTTTGTTTGTTTTTTTTTTCAAATTCCACCAAGACCCTGCTTATCATTCTCCTTAATGAACAAAGAGATTTACCACTATAGGTAGGGCAATAAATCATCACTCCTTTTGCTGGCATGTGCACGCTTTAAGTCGATGAGTTAGTTGGTTAGTTAGATGGGGGTTTAACGACACATCAACACGAATGTGTTATACAGTGTCAGCTAGATAAAAAGGGTAATGGTGAGGTGAAATCACCTAAAAGGAAAAAGGATTGGGCAAAATTCTACTAAAATGTCTAGACAAAGCAAATGTGGGAGTCATGTCAAAATTTCCTGTAAAGCATACTTTCTTTGAGAAAGCCCAGAATAAGAGAACGGCCTGTGTGCTCAAACAACGTCTTCAGGTTTGGCACAGTGTAATACTTCTGACAAATATGGGAGTATTCATAGTAGTCACCAAGAATGTGACTGACGGTGACAGCACAGTCACAGGGGATACAATATGGTCTATCATCCCCGTGGAGCGAAAAAACATGGGTTAAGTAAGTGTGACCTATGCGAGCCCTAGTCAGTACCAAATCATCTCTCCGTTTTCTGAGGGCTGCATTACCCAAAGTCCCGACCGTTGGTTTGACTTGGTACAATTTGTTCTCAGGGAAAGAATCCCACAGTTCCTGCCGTTTTGATTTTATGTAGCCGTTGATCTTAGGACCATAACCAGTGTGGGGCAAATGTAGGTTGGTAACGTCCATCTGTAGGGCTTCTTTAGCTAGTGTGTCTGCCCTTTCATTTCCGCGTATGCCGCCGTGGCTCGGAACCCAGGTAAGCACAACTGATTTTTGTAGTCTCACCAGGTTGGAGTAAGCTTCACGGAGAGCTACTACACAAGGGTGTTTTTGTTCAAGGCCTTTAAGTGCCATAAGGCTGGATAGTGAGTCAGTGAACACAATGAACTGGTGACTGTTCGAGGTTTCGATCAGATCGAATGCCATCTATAAGGCGATGAGACAATCCAAAGTAGGCTTACGACGTTCTTCCAATGTAGTGCCACTCACAAGCCAGATACTGCCTCAGTGAAAAATGGAAAGAAAAACTACTGCTTTTGGACAATTTCGTCCAAAATCATCCAAAATCGTCCTGCCGGTAAAAAAAATCAAGGACAGGTATAAATTCCAGTATTTCTGGCTGGACTTTTTCGTTTTAGAATAGGATCTATAATAGCCTTCAAGGTTTAATCGTCGTATGAAAGAAACAACTAAATGATTTTGTCCCTCAACAGTAGGTGGAAATAATTGAGGAAGAAAATTCTTATTCCAAGGGGTAGCAGTAGGCAGATTGCGCAGTGAAACATTCTCTTCTTCTTAACCTTAAAAATCGTCTGAAAGGGGTAATTTTTCTGACCAAAATCGTCCAAAGTCGTAGGGCGAAATTAAACTTACCAGATTAATATTCAATTGGAAAAAATATCACCTTGAATTTCTTTGTAGCGACAACACTGGTACACGTATTTTCATTCCTTTATTGAAAATTGAAATATATAGGCTTCAAACTTTTGATCTTAACGTGTATAGCCTATATATTAGGAGTCACAAGTCTACGTGTGCATGCTACACAAATGGGCAGCAACTTAGGTGGAATCTAGCTGTTTTTATTCTACTCCCTATTACTAACCTAAAGGATGCGAGCAGAACAACCTTTTGCAAATTAAGAAAAGTAATTTTTTAGAGCGAAAGAGGCGAGTAGACATGGGATGCCAGAGGTTAAAGACCTCAAATCAAAATCTAGAGCAAAAAATAGTAAAAGTCAACATTTAAAGGAATGGAACAGGGAATAAATAACTGAAACTATAAAGAAATAGGTACCAGTACAAAAGGTCTTCACTTTTTTAAACAGAGGAATATTTTCAGGAATTTTTTGGTTGATTAAGAAGAATATTCTCTGTAAGAACCTATATATCATTGTAAAGAGCAAAGAGAGGGAATTTGAATGCATAGTTTATTTTTGTAAACTAATCTCATTATGTATGCAAATATGCAAATTAGATGACGTAATACGAATTTTCATAGAAAATCGTAGAAAACCCATACAGATCACTATTATTTTGTAATATATGGTGCAGGACATTGTTTAGCTTCCTTTTCTCTTTCATTTGATACCAAACTTGAGGAAATTGGACAACAAATGAGGAAGATATGCCCATTTTACTCTTGCTATACAGCCCACACTGAACTCACACACACTGAACTATATTGACCTCTACACAAGGACGCTCTAGCTCAGTGCACAGTGAAACGTAAACAACTTTGGATCTATAAATAGAGCTGCATGGCTTTGTAAGGTAGCTCTGAATGGCCATTTTAGTGAGTGGAAAAGTCGGAGGGGTGTTGTGGGTTATAATTTTTGATATTGGGAGGGGATTTTTGGGTCAGAAATGCATGTTTTGGGCCAAATTTGACTCATTTTTGAAAAATGCAGTTGCCTGGATCTTTGAAACTCTCTTACTCACCCTACCCTTGCCATTTCTTCATATTTCTTGGTGTTTCTGTGTAAGGTAGCTCATAACAAACATTTTGGTGTTTGTATAAAAAAGATCGGACATTCCCTTGTTGACTTAGGTAATTTTTTATTGGGAGGGGGTATTTGGGATGGAAATGTAAAATTTGACTGAAAATGACTAATTTTTGAAAATTATACCTCAAATATCTCTAAATTCCCTACCCCTGACACCTAATCACTTCTTATGGTGTTTGTATAGATTCCTAGGTATTCAGAAAAAAAAGTGAGTAGGGTGACTTTTTTCTAAGTGTCTCAACTGATTTTTTTAAAATTATAACGTCATTTTTAGCATGTTTTTGAATTGTTGGTATATTTTTTGAATGTAAACAACTTTTTAACGATTTTTTATGAAACAATGTCAAATACGAACCCCCCCCCCAAAATGGTGGCATTCGATAGATCTTTTTGTTGGTTTCATTTTGATGGTAAAATAAAGGCTAGTGGATGTTGCATGACAGAGTTATGATTTTTTAAAAATGATAACCCTTTTGCCTGCCCCCGTCATGCACATACGGAAAAAGGTTAAAGAGGATTACAAGAAAGTTGGTGTGGGCAACAGGGTGTTGTAATTAGCTCTTAAAGTTTTATTGATGAACATATGATGGATGATGGGCTACATTCGCGCAACTAGGGGGCAGTTCGGGGGTCTGTCCGACCCTTTCCCCACTGAACTCCTTTCTCTTGAACACACCCCTGTACATCCGACTCAACTTAAACTTTTTTAGAATTAATCACTATTCTCGCCTGATAGTCTATGGGGGCTTTCACCTCGCAAAAAGCTAAAATGAACTGTCTTCAAGTCAAAAGAATAAAGGAATGAAACCTTGTGCAATTAGCGTATTTTTCATACAATGGGCAATAAACGTGAGCAAAACGGTACATTAAACTTCTACCACAAGCCATAAAACAAACAAAAAAAAAAAAAAAATAAGAAAAGAATTAAAAACCAGCACCGAAATGCCAGGGTAGAGCCAAGATTTCCCCGACGGGAGGCAAACTCCCGGGGGCAGCGATCTGAAGCTCCGACAGCCCCGATGCCGTCAAGGGGTTGGTGACGAGGGATTTGAGGAAATCTATGTACTAAACCATTCCATTTCGGGACATATATTGCATAAAATGTGTATATACTAGAGGAACATAGTTCTGCGCTGATTTAAATCTAAACTGTGAATTGCAAAGTGCTTGAGTTAGTTAGTTAGATAGGGTTTAACGACACACCAACACGAATGCGTTATATCGTGTCCAGTGGCGCCGGCACGGGGGGGCATGGGGGGCGCGTGCCCCCCTATGAAAATTTTTTGAAAATTTTAAAATGATCCCAAAAGGCGATTAAGCTATAGATTTCTGTAGGGGGTAGGGTGAGGTGTGCTTCAACCGAAAGATAGATCTATTTAATCATATTCTATCACAAATGTTTCTCAAACTATCAGAATTTTCGCAAACCCTTCGCAAACTATCAAAAATTTCTCGCGCTCCGCTTCAAACCTTACCTCTGTGTTCTTATTATCAATATCTTCTGATAGCAACTCCCGGAGAAGCACAGCAGCAAAAGTTGAAAGCTGTTCACGAATTAACAGGTAAAAGACTGGCTTTTTGAGTGGCATGTAGGTTTGTTGGGCAATTGAAAGTGTCTCGATGCAGATTCTGAATGCAGGTTTTGTCATGGAAATCTCATTTAATGAAAAATTTCGCGCGCTTTGCGCGCATGCTTTACGGTTTGCACTCCATCTTATGACCATTATTAACATAATAATACATGGAACTATAAACACAACATCTGTAGGGGCCTATAGCATCAATATGCGATCTTTCAATCTAAGTTGTTGAAGCATGATTTGGAAAGTTGAAATTATGCCGTTATATATTTTCCAGAAAATTTTACCGAGCGCTTTGCGGGCAGCCATTATAGGTATAGATGGCAGACACGTAGCCAAGGGGGTGGAGGGGGCATCCGCCCCCTTGAGCATATTTTGGGGTTTTTTTAATGTTTTTTTTTTCAATATTGCTAGTGTTTCTCCTATTTATATGCTGTAAAATAGGCTTGGGAAGTGCCATTTCCAGCGATCTGGGAGGCACTTTGGGCCAAAATTTTCTTGCGCTTTGCGCCAACCCATGGTGGCGCAAAGCGATGAGAATCTGTCTATGGGGTTCGCCCCCTTGACAAATTCCTGGTTACGCCCTTGATAGATGGTGATTTTTAATACACTTACGACAAAAAAAGAATTCTGAAAACGCCTTCTTAGTCCTTCACCCCTTTTGCTATACCTATCAGGGAGGTCTAATATCACCTTCCTGCACCAATAGTCTCCCTCCCGCCCGTTCTGCATTGCTGGAAGCTGTTCTACTGGATTTTCGTTCAAAATTAGTAAAAATACGATAGTTGTAAAGTGCTCTCCTCTATATGATCATTTGGATGTCACGTAATAAGCATTATGTCGTTGCTCCATTTTATGTACTTTATCTAGAGCTTCCGGAAGGCCCTATACAGGTATCTGCCAGCCTTAGATGCCTTTTTATAATGCACAATGAAAGGGAGGAAAAATTTCGTTATATTCCAACAATGTTTCTGGGGACTCCACGCACGTATTTTTGGATACAAACATTGTCAATAGAAGGCGGTAAAGTAGCCAAAAGGGAGTCTTCAGGAGGTTTGTTGACAACGTATTCTTCTCTTAGACAACATGCTCTCCTTTTTCACCTAACCAAAAATTAGAATTCACTAGATTATGGACATTTTCCAGCTATATATCATCAGCTCCAAAAATATTCCAAAAGATAGCACCATTTTGCATCTAAGAAACCTTAAATAAGCAAAAATTTCTCAAAGGGGAGGGGGACACCCCCTCCCCTTAGACCCCTCCCCCAGGACGGCACCTTTATGTAGTGACAAAGGAAAGATCTTCACTGCTGTATTCAAAGCGCAGGCGCATAAAAAACGAATATTTAAGAGTCGCCACTCAGTTGGATAAAAACCTCCAGCCAGTCGGAAAAATTAGAATTCACTAAACTATGGACATTTTCCAGCCATACAGGTATGTGATCAGCTCCAAAAATATCATAAAGATAGCACCATTTTGCATCTAAGCAACTTTAAATAAACAAAAATTTCTCAAAGGGGGAGGGGGACACCCCCTCCCCTTAGACCCCTCCCCCAGGACGGCACCTAGCTTAGTGCAGTGACACCTGACAAAGGAAGGATCTCCCACTGTGAATACGAATGTAGGGAGCACACGGGAAAAAAAAACGCATTTTGTGCAGACTTGGGAGGTTAACTGAAGTGCCATTACGACATCATCTGTTGTGCCCCCCCAATCACCAAAGCCTGGCGGCGCCACTGATAGTGTCAGCAAGTAAACAAAAAGAGTGCCAATGTTTTGGGTTAGCCTACACTAAAAGGAATCTGTACTTAAAGCTTTTATACATTAACTAGGTTTTGCGAAATGAGATAAAATTCTCGACATGAACATAAGTCCATGTATTCAACTTAATAAGTTACATAAAAAGGCAGTGGTCAAGTGGTTAGAGCATCTGACTTGCAGCCGGAAGGTCTAGGGTTCCAATCCTGGCCGGGTCATACCAAAGACTTTAAAAATGGAACCTACTGCCTTTGTCCTGAGTGCTCAGCATAAACAATGGAGTAGGGAACACAAGCCAGTGAGCCACAACTGGAAAAAAGGCCGTGGTCGTCTCGAATTGAACCAGTTGGTTGGAAACTGGGACGTTAAACCTCATCTAACCTAACCTACATGAAAAGGTGGAAAGGGTTTGTACCATATTTAGCTATATGTAACGAAACTGAGAAAGAGTGAGCAAAGTCTACAAAATATGTTGGGTTTTATCGAAGAAATGACCCTTTTGAAAGCCAAATGAAGGAAAATGAAGGAGCCTAACTATCCCACGCCATTGCAGGACATATTTTGCATAATGTCACGGCATACTTCAAAAGCCGAGTTACGCACTGATAGTGTTCTTTTGAATCTTAATCGCGACAATTTTAGCCAGGCTTGCACGAAGAAAAAGTATGTAATCATTAACAACAAAGAGAGAAAATAAGAAAGACTGTAGGGTTTGTAGAGGGTAACGGGTATAGCATACATTGCATAAAACCCACCTGGACTACCCTGATGAAATAGCCAAACTTTCAATTGCTCCGTGAGTGGCTCACCAACTGACCGTACGACACACACAAGAGAACAGCAACCAGGCTTTGCGACATGGGATCAAATTTACGAGGCCTCAACATAAACTGTGTACCCTGCGCACATGTAACTTGATGAAGTGAGCAGGCCAGTTGAAAGCACCGGCCTAGTATACTGGTACAAGCAAAAGGAAAGAAAGAAAATGGAGAGAAAGAAAATTTGACATTGAAAAGACAACCAGTCTATCCTTACTTTCATATTACATTGCGCTTCCCGTGCACGATTGCATAAATGTAGCAGTTTTTATTTATTGACTTAGTGAAATTATTCCCAAATACAATCATGAGATGGCGCCTGCAGGGGACTAGAGGGCCATGTATACCGGCAGGTCTAACCTATCGTCAGGATAGTTTCCCAATTTCGTCGGAGATGAAGTTAAAAGATTAAGTGTATAAGCCTAATTAGTCAGCCCAAGGATATGGCTAAATGAAGTTTCGCCCTCAAAGAGGGCACATTCCTTAATATAAACTCTAAATTTTCAGCGTGCCTCCTTCGCTCCAGAGTTTTATTGCTTTCCGTAAATTGTTTGGATTCATACAGATTATAACAATCCCACTTCATCAACTAATTTAGATTAACGTAAGTGTATGGTTTTCGGTCAAGCCAGGCTATTTCCCGCTCGGTTGTATCGGTTAAGTATTGTTTTGTATCTGTGTATAGGTGTGGTAAACTCTTCTGCGAGTCTTTCCATTTCGACTGGCAGATGGGAAGATAATTTAAAATGCCTGTTATTCCCGATTACTGTCACCTTTATTCTGCTATTAATGAGCACAGATTCTCCCATGCGTCAGTTACAATTCTGGCCTGCGTCGCAGGGGTGGCGCCAGGATTTCCCCGACAGGGGGGCCAAGCTCCCCGACGGGGGGGGGGGGCAGCAACCCAAAGTCTCAACGAAGGAAATAAAGTGTCGAAACGATGTTTGAAAGAAAATTTTGGGCTCACTCTGTTTGGAGAAAATTTGAAAAAATTGCCGGCATTTTCCATGAAAAATTTGAAAAAAATGGGGCTTTGAAGAAGAAAATTGGAAAATTTGGGGTTTTTATTGAAGAATTTGCCCTAATTTAGACCAAAATTGCGTAAATCGTCGGGGCGACTGGACGTTGTCGGGGACTACATATTTTATCGTATACATAACAGCTTCCCGACGAAACCGAAAAAATTTCCCCTACGGGGGGGGGGAGCCTACCCCGACGGGGGGGGGGCATGGCCACCCGGGCCTCCCCCCGCTGGCGCCACCCTTGCTGCTTCGAGTTCTGTGCAATGCCGTTAAAAATAACCACTTTCTCACGGGAATGCTACAAAGGACTAATATTGCAGTTTCCTGAATCCAATACCGTGGGCATGTAGAATATGCCCACGGTATTCCCCGCCCGTCGTAAGAGGTGACTAAAGGGAAGGACTTGAACTGTATTTGAAAGCAAACTTGAACCTTATTTGAACTTTACCTTTTTATCTAGCTGACACTATATAACATATTCGTGTTGGTGCGTCGTTAAATCCTATCTAACTAAAGTGAACTCAAAACTTCCCACTTCCAATCCATTGGTCTTTTTCACCATTTAGACCTTTCTGCTCGAATTCTCAAGAATAAACCCTATAGCTTGGCGCCAATTATGCCAGTTAATGTCTGTTAGCATAATCATGATTGATATGAAATTCACCGGAAAGCAAGGGTCTTTGCTCTATTTGTCATGTCTCTCAAAAAGCCACAATGTAGGTGGCCTTTCTTAGTCTTACGGGCCTGTGACCCACTTTACGATCTCGTCTGTCATTCTAATCCTCCGACCCCTTGCTATCAATCCAGGGGGCCATATTTAGATTTTGTGCTCAAGCTCTAATAGGCTGTATTCTTCAATAAAAAAGGGAGCTTTCGATTTGCACGTCCACATAGTCGACTGCTACGAGATTGCGTCATTTTAAGCCTCTGCGCATGCATCGCGTCGTCCTTCTTGTCCACTTTCCAAATCGAGAACGTGTCCACCATGGTTTTGTCGTTCGTCTCAAACTACAACGCTGTTCACACTTGTGACGTCACAGAATTTCTGAAAATGAATGAAGCGGCAACAAGTGCACTCAGCGGCATGCTAGTTTCTGTCGCCATGATCTGTTTGTGATCCCCTTTTACCTAAAATGTCGAGGCAGTGATGGCTCCGTTGGGGAATTTGTTTTGTTTTGGGCATGTTATCTTGCAGCTTCAATAGGCCATTAAGTTAGCCTTTATTGTTACCGTTGTATGTATCGCCATGAAAACATACCAACAACTTTGAAGCTGAAGTTCATGTTGTTGACCAGCGCTATGCATGGATGAGCGAATTCCGAAAAATTACGTTGAGACTGTAACACTTCCATGTTTTATACGACTCGTCTACGTCGACCCATGCACTGGAGGATCGAAACAGGCTATAACAGTTGACGTACCAACCAGTCGACGCTTTGACGTAGACACGCTGATCGACCTGAACGCAGTCCACGTTCACTCAATCGAAAGTTCCGTAATATCTCAGCCTCCTCTGTGCGCTGTAGAATCTGCTAAGTAGAATCCCTAGTAGGTGACCTTGGATTAAAGTAGCGAAGTCATGTTCTGAAAACTTCAGTCAAAATCGTGACCAATAGCTGTTCTTATGTTATCCTTTGTTCTACAGTATTTGGCGAAGCACTTGGGGGAGGGGGCGGTATACTAAGACGTAATGCGTGTTAATCTCGAATAGGGGCCAGTCGCTATAAGCATTTCTTGTACGAATAAGCATAGTGAGATTCCTCTAGGAGTTCTAAAACTTCTGGTGCTTTACTAGCGCTATGCATACACCCGGCATGTTCAGGTTTAACTGAAAAACACAACTGTCACAAAGCTTCATATTTCAAATTTGTACACTGCCTAATGTACTGTGACAAGAGAATGGCAATGCGTAAAATATTATTCCCATCCTCAGTTGACTTTTCCTCTCAAAATCTCCGGTGCTGCTCTTCTCTCATCACCTTCAATGACTTTCTTCTCCAGGTCCTTTTAAGCGCACCAGGTCGCAAGTTGAGTCTTTGCTAGTATATTGTAGAGGTCTGTGTAAATGAATACCAGTTAAGGATCAAGCCTTGCAAAAGCACCTTTGTAAAATCCTGGTTACACGCTTGGATTACCAGGCAAATCCATCCCTTTTCCATGATATATTTCAAAACAGTGTTTTTCTTGATTGCCTTTTATTGGCTGTTAGTGTGTTCGTTTTTATTGCATTTTTCAAGTAATGTTTTGTTACATTTGATTGCAAGTGAAGTGCAAAGGTTACTGTATATTGCAAGCAACAGTGCAGAAAGTAACAAAACATTACATCGAGTGGATTGACATGCCGCGAGTCATGTGAGAACAACTGCCACTTTACGGCGTTTAGTAAGAATGTTAGCAATGAAGAGGCAGATACTTTTAATTTAATTGTTATTCCAGTTCGTCGAAATATTATTCCTTCTAAGACGTTTTATGTATGCAACAGGCTTCACGTATAGCCTGTCTTGAATACGACCTAGTGTAGAACATCAACAAACAAGTTACCTACACGTAGTTAGAAACTATTGTGTCTACAAATGGTGAGGTTTTAAGTGAATAGTTCACTGTACCTTTTGGTTTCGATGCATTCATGAAACAGAAAGAGGTGCAAAGGCAAACAAGAGTGCATTGGTATGAGTAAAGGCTGAACGAGCACGTACAATTGTGTGACCTTCGACAGTAGAAGTATACTTCCAATTAACAGTGCAGAAATGACTGTTGCCAACCCGACATGAATCAAAGTCGTAGATTGATTAGAAGGTTATGATGAATACAGACTGGAATAAACCAGTTGAGAGACTTCAATATGCATCATCAAATGCGTAAAATCAAATATATTAGTTTTCAATCAGGGTGACAGACCTGTGTGATTAAAGATTAAAGTATTTTTAAGATCAATATTAGCGAAAAATGTTGGGAAATCAAAGCTACAAAATAATTGCACTATACTGCCTTTTTTTGCGGTTTAAATGATATTGATGGCGTGAATTGAAATGTGTCCCAATTCTAAGAAACTTGTAGTAGTACGCCTGGGTTCAAGCAGTGAATCATCTACTGTAAAATTGTCTATAAGTCAAGTTAGATTCACCAGAGATTTTGTTCCTTCGGCATGACAATTGATGTTTATGTCTTCTTTCTCTTTGGTTTTTACTTCAGGGACTTCAGGGACTTAACTGTCGATTGTGAAGAACATGTAAGGTAAACCTGCTAAAAAAGACTAAATAATGAGTAGTGACCCCTTTATCCTACGTTTATCCTGAATCCCTTCTGTTGCATTTTATGAAAAGTCTGATTTAGAAGTCACATTGATGATTTTAGATTTTAAAAATCTTTAAACTAATTTCAGAACGTGATCACGACCAGTATGTGTGCACGAAACTGAACAAGTGTTTAATGAAAACCATATGCAGTATGAACCCCAACTACGTAAGCTGTAAGATCAGCTACATCCTACTACTAAAGTGTTGAAAGGGCAAAACTGGCACCTTTCGAAAAAGGGCACATACGCGCTATGTTACTAAACCCTGTTGTGGCTTTATTGTTGTTTTGAGTTGCGCTAATCTGAGTAGATGTATTCCAGTGAAAGTTATACTTTTGGTGTATAGTGTATGTAATCACCTCACCAATTTTTGATGTTTTGCAAGCACCTGAGATAGTTTACTATTGTTCATTGAATTCAACTCGTTGCTGCTTTGGTGACTCATCAGAACGCTTCGTTTTCTACTCTGGACTGACATCTCAATCGGTAGTGCTACTAAAGAAGAAGTTGATTAGTCTTGCGGCCACAATTGCAGGTAATTTAGCTCTTCCATAACTGAACTTCCTTTGCCGAGAGGTGACTGCCAAAAGTCTTGAAAAAGGCAAAACGGTTGTATTAGGACAATAAATGACAGACTGACCCTTAATTCGGCGTTAGAATGAGCGTTATATTGAAAAATGGTGGGTACATATTGTCTTTCTAAGAAATGGTCAATTAAAAAAAAACTAAAAACAAGTACTTCTTTTTATATAGTTTCAACTCATTCCCTACAAACGAGCTAAATACCACTCTACTATTCGACAGAACATAGCATTGAAATTCATAACTTTTATAAAACAACCATGACTTTTAAATGGTGATCAATTGATAATTTTTATCTGAATTTTAGGAAGAATTTAAAGAACGTACGGTAATGAATATATAATACAGTTGATTTGATTTGATATAAATCGCAGTTTCCGTAAAGAGCATTCTTAGCACATGGAAGTGAATAATGGTAGGTGGCACTTAAATATTAGGTACAATTTTTGTTTTTCACTAAAAGTGACATTTTAACTTCTTCAGTACACAGTAAACGCTCAAACGTTTAACGTACGTTATAAAGATTCTTTAGAGATTCCTTACAGATTTGATAAAGAATCTCAAAAAATCCTACAGAAAATTTCAACGGATAGAAAATATTTAGATCTAAAATTTTAGCTAGAAAGTCTACAGGTTTCCTTAACTTACTCTATGGAAACAATTTTGTAAAGCTTTCTACCGGATCTGCAGTGGTCAAAGTATTTAGCAACCCTTCTCAAGAGGGATCCACATCATAACGCAACTAATTTTAACATTTAAAGGAAGGGTAAGGACTTTTTGGATTAATTATCAGATTTTGCGAAGGTGTGAAGAAACGAACGTGGAGCTTGTGCCCATTCTGTTATATCGACTGGATCAGGAATAAACTTAAACTGAAGTGTGTGCAGCTCTACTTTTGCCTTGATGTTTGATGGTCGACAATATAATTGTTTATTGCTCAATTACCTGCGTGTTTCACAAAAAAGCTTGATTACGCAACTGGTTAACATTTTACATGAAAAACACAACTAATATGCTTTGAAAGTTCCTTTCCATTACATGGGTTTCATCTTTTCAGTCTCATAATTATTTTCAAATTTAAATGATCTCGTGGATGTTCAAGATCGACGTGCGGTAAATTGTTTCTTGAAAGGTCACCATGTTCCGCTTTTTCTTCTTTGAATTTGATTTCATTTTAGAAACGGTACAATGACTGTTTAATTCTGGCAAGAATTCTTTCTTTGGGTCCTCTTTTTTGAAGGCAGAAATGACTATAGGTTTTTACCAATTGAAAGGGTTTTTATTTCATGTATTTCTATTGCTATGGTTGAAAAAATGAAGGTTACTTCTAAGAGAATTTTTCGTGTTCCTATCTTGTTCTTTCCATTTGGAAGAACTAAAGTCGGTTATAACATCTATATGGTCTATGCTAAATTCCAAAATGGTTATACTTAGAAAAAAAAAAAACTCTTGACTAGACTTAGTACGAAAGGAAAATAGAGTAAATGTTTTTATAACCTCATTCAACCTACCCATTCAATTACATGAAAGTTAAGTCCAAGAGAAATTCCGTCGGACTAAAGAACAAAACTTATGCAAACTTATAACGTCTTCACCTTTGCAGCGTTGTTTTAATTATTCATGTTTACATAATATCAGAGCTCACTGAGTGTTACCTTATCCTATGGCCTACCTGCTGATGTATCTAGTACGTTTTGCAAGCAAGAACAGGTGATAACGTACTCAAAACAGCACTCTAGATTGCTATGGCTCATCTAATCATCCTCTTAATATACTGATATATCACGAGAGACAGAAATTTGAAAGTTCAAGTAACAACAAGACACACAAACCTTGCAATTTAAGCTCGTATGTCATATCCGTAAAGTGGCCGCGCACACATCGGTATCTCCCTTCATGGCAAAAAGATGCAGGTTTAATGAGCAGTGAATAGTTTTCAAAAACGTATAAAGTATTTTCGAACTGATGACTTACTGAAACATTGTCAACAAACAAAACTGTTTTTTCGTGAAACCAGTTTTGCACTACGTTCGACAGACCATGACATGGAAATAAAACTGTTTCGAGGTAGTCAACAGTGAATACTGTTACCAGACTACTTTTGTTCATTGTGAGAGATTCGTCGCACCAACAAATTCGAAAGGACACTATCATAACCAAGAATAACGGGACAATATTCAGCTTTTTATTCCTATGACCCATTCTTCTGTCAATTAATAAACACGATGTTTCCCTGAAATGGAAAATGTTTGTTGTCACTTAAAGTATTGTAGCACCTGTCTCTTTATAAGACAAGACATTTTCCTTCACTCACAAAACGCTTCATCCAAAACTCTTACTTCGTTCTTGAGAAGCTTTTCAGACCCTTCAGTACAAACGTAATTGCTTTAATGAACGTACTTTAGACACATTTAGACTGCATTTTAAAAGCAATCGATACTTTTGTCATGCTAGACTACCAAAGATGAAACTTAATACTACAATAACATATTTTTCAATTAAAATGAAAGTGCAAACACAACATTAAAACTCTCTGCAATGTGTTTGGATAAAAATGCTTCATGCGGATGTTCATACCACTACCTCGAGTTCACAAGTTTAGTATTGGTCGAAACTTCATAAGGAAAATGTATTTTATCTACATGCTGATAAGTAAAGTCGTAGTTATGAGAGACGGTACCAAACTGTTAGTTTCACAAGAAATGAACAAAGACGAGATCATAGAAGGATGAGACAGCACCGCACAGAGAGCGTGGGAAGGTGATTGATCGGGCACTTACTCTATTTGAAAAAAAAAAAACAATAGCAACAAGGTTTTTTTGTTTATGAAAACGACATTATTCCGGTCCTGAAATGGACATTGTTTTTGTCTATTGAGTGTGGGATGGAGGCCGTGATCCTAAGACTACTGCATCGTACGTCTAACGGTAGGATCAATCAGCTCTGAGTACTAACTTCAGGTGCCAAGAAGTGGAACAAAATTATGCGACCCACTTCATTTTAAGAAAATCCGTGACACACAGCCGAAATGGTTAGGGATTTTTTATAAATACCAGGCAAGAAAGTTTAGAAATTATTTTGAGGAATATTTGTTAATTATTAAGGCTGTTGTTTTTTTGATGGAGAGCAGAAGTTGGGGGAAGTCCAAGAAGTGAAAGGTACAGGAGCTATTGGCCACCATTCAAGGGCAACGGTATCTTACCTACGGTGCTTATCGTATATTGTTCAAATGGGCAAATCCTGTATTCAATAGCACTAAACTTGGTCCCATTAAGATGTCATGCTTTAAAATCCAAGAAACCACTGCTACGTTTATAGTCTGCATATATTCTTACAACAAATAAGTCACAATCAATTTAATTCTCCGATTTCCATTGAACTATCCACGAGCCTTCTACGCCCAGCAATAAGCCCCTTGTAAGAAGAGTACACAGTACTATTAAGAAACCTTTGTGCGTTCCTTTCAAACAACACCTAGTGCAGTTATCACCCTTTGCTTTGAAACGTCAAAGCAGGGCTGAACCTAAGCTTGTCTGGTAGGGATCGGCAGAACAGATATAAATCAATTTGCTTCAAAAATTGAAAGGGATTTAGTTCCCAGCATACTTGTTTTTGTCTTTATCTATGAGGGGTAAGGATCATCTATAGAAATATTAAGCCCTGAATAGATGTAACAATGTAAATCCTTTCTTGTTTGTCAGCCAACCTTTGGAATTAACGAAGGTCGTTTTAAGATATTGATTGACTTCCTGATATGGAATAGATTAATCGAAACAATTTGTAACTTGTGAGAACTAGGTATGATTAATTAGAGTTGTCTTGAATAATCTATTTTACAGTGATCTCCGTTGGAAGATGCTGACTTGAAGTGGAAATCTAGCGGGCAGCAATAAGAATCAGAAAAAGAAGGTTCAAATACAATTCAACACGAATGTTCACATCATTATTGTAGTGGTACACCCAACAAATACTATTCCACAGAGTGTGGAGACAAGCATATTAATGATGCGATATGTCTCGTTCTGTTTTCTTTACAGAGCTAAGGTTTCACTGTATGTGTAAAATTGGTTAAGTTTCTTCATCAATGCCACCATGCCTGATCCTCAAAATAAGTTATAAATTGCATCTGAAATCATAAAAGTTTCTCACTTCCCCCGGACCAAATAAATAGCCTTAAGTCTCCCTTACGTTGTAAGTTGAATACACATAAATTGAGTCTTTGCGATTGAAATTGCATGTATAAGGTATTTTAACTTTTAACCGTCAATGCGGTTGACGAAGTAGACAAGTGAAACAATACATACCTTACTAGATTTCATAGGTAGGCGTACGTTGTAATGGGGATTGCAAACACTTACAATCACTTTTATAAACAGCTAATTCTAAGCCATGGTTTCAGTTACTTGGTTGAAGTTAAATTCAATTCATATAACAACATTGCATCTAACCTGCACCGACAGACTCTGAGTTGGTTTGAACTGTCAGGGTATAGGCCTACATTTGTTTATATCTGATCATTTCCTCAAGAATTATTGCTTTGCAATTTAGTACTAAGTTATCTACTTCCTGTTGAAGTGACTTCATCAAAGTGTTTCCCATGAGTACCTCGGAATTTTAGTTCTATGAGATCTAACTGTGACAAAATAAGTTAAAAATAACTTAATGCCAAGGAAAATATCCACGTGTAAAGACAACAGATATACTATGTGGAGGAGCTTAGCTGATTTTACAAAGTGGAACTATGCCCTTCTACCTTATTTGTATCTCTACAGATAATCACTAAAGATGAAACTCATTTTATTGGCCATAACTGTTGCATTGCTTCAGACTGAAATTTTTGGTGAGTAGTTTGTCTTTCAGTCTTTCATTTGGGATTTAGGCAGAACGAAGTATCGTCTGTGGTCATTTATTTTCAAGATGTTCTGTAACTGAAATGTTCACTCGATAATTACTAATTTTGTTTGTCTTTTAGGAATCGAAGCTGATGAAACATGCACAGCTATACAATACGTCGAGCTTGGCATGTCAGGAATGGTCAATTGTAACTTTAATGAGGGATACTTTGGTGTGTTTTGGTATAACTCTACAGAATATACTAACACAGGACCAATTATATACTTGAGAAATTCAGAAAAGGACGGACGAGGATATTCATCAGGAGAGTTTGACATCTACCCTAATGGATCTTTAATTATCAACAATGCTACTCTGCAGCATGATCACTTCTTTACAGTAATAATGCTCGAGACATCGACAGCCGCACCATCCCCAATTTTTATCCAAGTTGTAGTTTCTGGTAAGCTTGCCGCACCAAAAAGACAAATAGACATTATGAACAGGTTGCGAAAACAAAGTATTTAAATCAGCGCGCACATTAGAACTCCAACATGCAAATAAGTATAGATATCCAAATATAATGCATTGAAGATGTTAACCTTATTCCATACAATAATTTGCGTCAGGGTTAGAAATCCATTAATAAACTAACCAGCCTCGTTTGAATCTGGTTAAACTAAACATAATAGCGTCTACTGGGAGGTGTTACGGAGTATAAGTCTCACGTATTGTTCAATAACACGTGTTGTATTGGAATTTTAAAACTTTCCTTTTAAGTATAAATGTAATAGTTCTAAGGTAATTTTAAAGTTCTAAGCCTGCTATCAAGTCAAGGGGTCTTGTTTTCTCTTGAAGTTATGTTTTTAATTTACACAATTGCAAAATTTCCGATGACGCTTGGAGACTACCCCTTTACTTGGCGGCATTGGCACAAAAAGTGGCTATCCTAGCGTTCCCAAGTTGCAAATGCAGTTCCACTGAGAATGACTGCAACCGTGGATCCGAAACTTGTCAAGTGATATCTCAGTGATGCACCCACTAAAATTGTTGTGACATAACCATCATTATCGTACTAACCCGCTCCAACATTTCCGTAAATTACTGGGAGTGTGATACTTGGTGCGATCATCAAGACTCCCTACACTTTTTTCAGTACAATGTTGGATCTCGTGTACTCCATGGGTTATAAATGGTGCTGAGTGAATTGTTAACATAATCTCAAACATTGAACGGAGAGCAGGGGCGTTCCAAAGAGTTGTATCCAATTTTGAAAATATAAAAAAACAAATCTCGAGTATGAGTAATTGCAACGTACAAGAAAAAGAGGTAAAATAATTTTTCAACAGTACAAAAAATCGATCATTTTAGGAATATTTTTTCTAGATATATATATATATATATATATATATATATATA
This sequence comes from Holothuria leucospilota, assembly GCA_029531755.1. Lineage (NCBI taxonomy): Eukaryota > Metazoa > Echinodermata > Holothuroidea > Aspidochirotida > Holothuriidae > Holothuria > Holothuria leucospilota. The sequence goes on from CM055961.1 coordinate 17,503,685, forward strand.
TATATATATATATATATATATATATATATATATATATATATATATGTGTGTGTGTGTGTGTGTGTGTGTGTAACAAGTAATGTTGTTCAATGAGCTTACTTCATCTTTGATTTACAAAATCCTCGCTTTATCTCCATTTTTATAATCTAAAACGCTAAGACTAAAATTACACTCGGCTTTTGAAAATACAGTATCTAAAAATACCCAAATTTGCCGAATTGATATCCTTCTAGTGTGGTTTTAGGCGATTATTCAACCTGGTTTGGTTGACCACATTTAATTAAAAAATTCCATCATCGGAGAGAAAAATAATATACCAACGCAAAACTGGTTCCACCTATTACTCTCTGAATTTTTCCGAAAGAAACTTGCAGCGTAAAAGAAAGTGACTATATGAAAAGACCTCATCTAATAAATATAGAAAGAAAATGATGATAATCATGTTCACAAAAATGTGCAATTTGTCAAAGTATTTTCTTTAATTCCTTAGTTAAACCAACACAGGTATATCCGCAAATCGACAGCTGTGGAAATGAGAGGATTTGTGTAAGTCAAGTGAGACGAAAACTGGATCTCAAATGCCGAGTAACTAATGCTCGACCTGCAGCCCTGTTGTTGTGGCTGGTCCGAACGTTACCGTCAGATCTCAATGTGACACTTGAAACTTTATTGCTGGAAGAATCGCTAAGTCATACAACTATAGTAAAGACAACTTACAGTATTCAGTCGTTGAGTAGATTTGCTCTTCTTATGTGTAAGGAAACGAGTTCCCACCAGGTATTGAAACAAAGTGAATCCTTGATCTTGTTGGAGAACTCTTTACATGACATATCAAATATTACTCCTGGTTTAAAGTACATTGAGATAAAATCAAAAATGGAACTGTTGTGTTCCGAGAGTAGCATGTTGTACCTTGCATGGGGAAAAATAATGCCAGATGGTTCTTTCAGTAATTTAGCATACAGCATTCCAAGCGAGCAATGGAATAAGACTGTATACTCCGGTACGTACCACCTTGGAACAAAAGGTTCACTAATTGCCTTTGAAGTTGGTTTTCAACACGAAGGCATTTACGCATGCCTGTACGGTGATGGAACATCAGAATACCAAACAGTGTACGAGGTTTTTGTGTACGGTAAGTACAGCAATCATGACCAAAGCCGTCCAATATTTAAAATGCACGCGCTGGTGAGACTTTATATTATTACATAATGCAATGCGTAGATAAAAAGGGAGTTCTCTTAAAATCAATGGATAAGCCCTTGGAGTATGGTACACATCTTAAGAAGTCCCAGAAAATCTTATTTCAATCTCTTATTTTTTAATTTTTAGTTGCCCCTATTCCAGCTTACCCGGTGGTAGATGGTTGCAGCCATGTTCAGTATTGCGTAATGAACGTTAAACGGGAAGGTGTGCTGACTTGTTCTCTGAAAGGAGTCCGACCTCCTGTGGAACTTGAGTGGAGTGCTATTGGCCAACGATCTAACGCAATATCTTTTTCGGATAAAAAAACGACCATCATAGAGGAAGAAGGAAGATTCAATATAATCTTGACGTCCAAATTTTATATTACTCATGACACGCAAACGCGCCTTACTGTGGCATGTGTAGTGATCGCACATGGTTTTGAAACCTTTGACTTGTCGACGCAACTAGACTTGCTGTACTTAACAGGTATGAATAAAATTATTTTCAGAGAAGTTGAAATAATAATAAACTGGGGTAAATATGTAAAGAATCATGTATACCTTCTCGTGATACACTATGTGATAAAAAGAAAACAATGGAGTACATTTGCAGGATTTTCTAGCTTTTGTCCACACAACACTCCTCGTAGTTTCAAATGCGTAATATTTTGGTAGTGGATATATATTGAACCGTGCTTAGTTACCAAAGTTTTCTATTTCATTCAGGAATTCAATCATCTTGCCTAGTTGTGCATATAACCTACAATTTAAAGTCAATTAGGACTCAGATATCAGCAGGCGTGGATTAAGGGGCCTGCGGATACCCCGACTTCCAAATGAAAAAAAAAACAAAACTAAACATGAAAAGGGAAAGGAAAAGAAAAGAAGTTGACAGACGCTACACCAGTCACCATGCTCACACGGGGAAGTGCTCCCACGATGACTTAAATATGTACCTTTTCCTCAATTATAACCAAATCCGTTGACGACAGTATTGCCACAGCAAGATGCCGGATATGGCATGGATAGAAATAACCTCCAGCGATTTGCCATGATCGCATTTTATGTGATTCAAAACAGGTTTGATCTGAACATTTCTGCAGAAGGTGGGGTGTGATGTATTTAAAAATGAATGATGAACGAACTTTTTCTGCTTTCTATCAAAAATCTTGCGCAAGCCATCTGATTTCCGCGCCAGTCCCTTCACATCTATTCCTTTACATTTTTAGTCATTATCATCTGAAACGTACACGTTTTATCATTCAACGGTCTATGTGGTACATTTATGCTTTTCTGCATTTTCATGATTATGAGCAAGGAGAGCAAAGGATTGCAACTTGCGAACTAGGATTTTTTTTATCTCCTTCTATGGCGAAGACAACATGATCGTAGTAAGCGGCATTTTCATACAAGAATCAAATGAATGTTCCTAGCAGGTATATTTTGTTAGGATGTTCAAGTATCTCCTCGAAGCACTGCCTGAACGCAATTTTTCCATGAGATATGTCTTAAATGGAAACTTTTGGGGCACAACTGTTTTGATTCAAAGGCATACGTAATGAAGACACACGTGGTCAGAGGCGGACTGACAATACACTGGGCCCGGGAAAACGGGTATGGGCCCTCCTCCTTCCTAACCTTAATCAACTTTCCCTCACCGACACTACTTATAATGGCCACAACCTATCCCACGTAGGCATTTCCGAATTTTCCGATTTTCATTAAAATTTCAGAATGACAGTGTGGCCCCCTATCTGTGTGGGCCCTCGGGAAGTGCCCGGTTACCCGACTGCTCAGTCCGCCCCTGCACGTGGTAAATGAACAACTGTAGTAATGTATTCGAATTTTTGAGTGTTATATTCAGAATTCTTAGGGGTTGTGGATACAAATTCGTCACTTTACTGAAAGAGCCATGGGCCTTTCTTAGGCGGGAGCAGGGGACATGCTCAATGTTTATATCATATCGTTTGTCTCCCACTTTGCTTAAAAACCAAATAAAATAGTACGTACACCCTTGATTCTGTAGCAAACAATGGCTTGTTAAATTGGATTAACATGTTGAAAAATGTCCCACATCACACCGTATAGAGCATTTGGAATCCAAGCGGGCAACGGACCTCCTCAGCCGCTAGCGCTTTTCGTTCGCATTAGCTTTGATCAAGATCATGTCATTCTCCTTTGGAACAGCCGCTGACGCCCCTTTGGCCTAGTTTCAGAAATGTATGTTTTAGAACCCGATTTTGCGCAGGCTATTGGGTTTTGGAATCGCCAACTTTTCCAACCTCAGTTCTTCCCAGATAACGGCTGGTTGGTCATGTACGGCTACCCTTGTGAGAAACTACCCTGAATTCTGTAAGGTATAAATGTGATAGGCATGCTACGAATACATGTGAAACGTTGGAAACTCGATAATGTACTGGATGACCCACTCAACGAGGTGTAACAAATCAATGTATAGGATACACTCTTCACCCCTGGCGGAGGCGACTCACCAAGCCTGTTTCAGTGCCTCTCGCCGTAGAACCCTGACTCAGGCTAACATTACTCACAACATGACCAGATATCTCTTGGTGGGTGATATAGTACTTAAAGGGCCACGAAATTGCCATCATATCTGCGAAAAAGTGCGGCAGGTTTCAAGTTATGAGTTTGTAAACTACTATGCTAACATTGTAAGCGGCCACGTGAACACCTAACACCCCCACATACAACTATGCCCCCATGATGGGAAAATGGCTTTTTAAGCGGTTAAATATACGGGGTTTCTCATGCATAAATAGCCTTATTTTGTACAAATACTACTACTGTATGAAATTCCAAGGATGCTTTTTCCACGTATATTTGCCCTCTAAGTATTTGCCAGTGCTCAGCAGTTAGTTAACACATACAGAGGTGCCCTTTTGGTGCACTTGTGATTTCTCATCGTTGGCCCCCTCGAAACTTTGTGGTTCCGCTCCTGGATATCAGAAACGGTAGCTTTAGTGAGGAGGCACTATACAGCGTTGCTATCTATGGATAGCCGTTACTTTCAAGCTGGCTGACTTACCTTGGATTAGTATACATCGGAACTAAATGCTGAAATATACTGTGGCGGTAGTGAGAGTGATTTTCTTTATGTAAGAGAGTTATGAGCCTTCCATAAAAGTAAATTTAAGGTAAATGTACAGATAACGATGAACAGACAACAAAGTAAACAAGCATGAATCGCTCAAGAAGCATTGTAGAATGTGTAATGGTTGAGAGGGCTCAAATCTCTATTGAGCCCGTTGGTGTGTGTATTGAATTTAAGGATAAAGCTTAGTTTTCAAATACTGAAAAGTCGGTCCTTGAAAAGGGACTCTCATTTTGCCCTTCACGACGCCTTGATGCAATTGGAACTTGCTTTGATCTTAAAGACTTTGAACGTCGAGTACGCCTCAAGGAATTTTTTGGTGATGATGACAACTTTGATACATATACCTCAGACTACGTTAGTTCCCTACAACCTAAATCTACATGGACCCCTCCTGAAGGCCGGAATGTATACATTGACAATTTTACCAAGGCAGCTAGAGCCCACCGGACTCATTTCTAAGCGACCATCGACACCATGATACCCACCGGAACCTTACCCCATCACAGTACAAGGCCATCGGAAGTCTACGAAGAAACATTGACATTATTATCAGACCCGCTGATAAGGGAGGATGTGTCACCCTTCTTAATACACAGGATTATATTGCTGAAGCTGAAAACCAGCTTAACGACTCTAGGTTTTATCGGCAAATTACGGACATTCCTTCTTTGTCTACTATTTCTAGCAATTTGTTAGACACTCTCTCAGATAATATTTTACCAACTGTTCAGAAACTTATACCTAGCAACCCTAAGGTAGGCACTTTTTACACACTTCCTAAAATTCATAAACTACCTAAGCTTATAGAAAACTCCACAAAGTTCTCCACCCTACCCTCCCACGACGCTGGCAGCGAAGAAATTTACAAACTTGCCAAAACTCTCAAGATAATTCCTCCTGGTAGGCCTATTATCTCGGGTGTGGGAACCCTCTCCGAGGGTTTGTCAGGTTATGTGGATTCCTTACTTAATCCGTTGCTCCCTAATATCCCCAGCTTTATACAGGATACGACCCATTTTTTACGTGTCCTTAACAATATCGATGCCCTACCCTCCAACGCCCTCTTGGTGACCATGGACGTCACATCCCTTTATACTAATATCCCCCACGAGGAAGGCATATCAGCCAGCAGAGAATTTATATTAAGATACTCCTTTAAACAAACCCTTGCCGATGACGTCTCTAACATCATCGAATTTATCCTCACCAATAACTTCTTCACTTTTAACAATAAAAGTTACTTACAAATCAAAGGCACCGCCATGGGAACCAAGATGGCTCCTTGTTACGCAAATATCTTTATGGGGAAACTTGAATCAGAAATGCTAAATTCGTTTATTCTTAAACCCATTCACTACTATAGGTACATTGATGATATATTTTTTATCTGGCCCCACGGTTTAAACTCTCTAGAATCTTTTAAATCCCACGTCAACTCCTTTCACCGAAGTATGAAATTCACCTTTGAGGTTTCTGACTCCCAAATTTCATTCCTAGATGTTTTAGTTAAGTTACACTCAAACTCCCTGTCCACATCCGTTTACTATAAGCCCACCGATAACCATCAGTGCTTACACTTCGAAAGTGCCCATCCCCTCAGTCTCAAAAAATCAATTGTTTATAGCCAATGTCTTAGGATTAAACGGATTTGTTCTGATAATGAGGACTTCAATACTGAAATTTCTAAGATCATTCACTTTTTTCTTTCAAACGGTTATCCCATGAGTGTCATCAGACAGGGTATAGAGAAAGCTAATAAGTTTAAACGGGAGGACCTCCTTACCTATAAATCTAAAAAGACCAGCGATCGCATTCCTCTGGTTTTGGAACACCACCCACTCACCCATTCCCTTGCACGCACGATCAAACAAGATTTTTCTCTTCTTAAAAGTGATTCTTCCCTCCCCAACACCTTCACCAAGCCACCCCTGTTAGCCCTCCGTCAACCCCCCAATCTTCGTCAATTGATTACGTCTTCGAAACTTTCACCTTTCAAACCAACCCTAGGAAACGTTCCTTGTCATAAACCCCGGTGCCAAATTTGTGAGCACATGTCCCTGGGTTCACCTATTTGCCTTCCTAGCTTAAAATTTCCCATTAGACCCCCCAATCTTGACTGTGATTCTCAGAATGTGGTCTATTTACTGTATTGTACTATGTGTACAAATGGTCTCTATGTTGGTGAAACTGGTACTAAATTTCGCTATAGGTTTAACAATCATAAGAAGTCTATTCGCGACAATACACGCGGTTTTCCAGTGGCCGAACACTTTACATTGGCCAATCATTCCCTCCAAAATTTGAAATGTGTCCTGCTTGGTTCAAACTTTCATTCTGCTCGACACCGCAAACATACAGAACTAAGCTTTATCCTTAAATTCAATACACACACCAACGGGCTCAATAGAGATTTGAGCCCTCTCAACCATTACACATTCTACAATGCTTCTTGAGCGATTCATGCTTGTTTACTTTGTTGTCTGTTCATCGTTATCTGTACATTTACCTTAAATTTACTCTTGCGTGCATTAGTCTTAAGTCTTTCTTGGCTGAAGAAGGTTCCAGGGGAACCGAAAATTTCCAAATTCAATTATACGCTTGTTATGTACTTCGTATGTCAATTATGACTTTGTGTTTCATTGTCGTCATTTTATCGGTTATATATATATATATATATATATATATATATATATATACAAATATATACATATATATATGTATATATATATATATATATATATATATATATATATATATATATATGAGTGAATCCAGCTGAAACGCTTTACTGTTCTCGCCACCACTATTCTGTGTCCTTCAGGCGAGTAGCCACAAATTTGCCGGGGGGGGGGGGGGGGCGAAGCCTGTAGGCAAATCATAGGTTGGCGCGAAGCGTACAAGAAAATTTGGCCTTAAATACCTCCCAGATGGCTGGAAATGGCACTTCCCATGCCTTATAAGTTGCATCTAAACATTTTTTTATTTTGAGTTATTAGCAGTATCATAAAAAATCATTAAAAAAATACCAAAAATATGCTCAAGTGGGGCTGCCCCCTGGCTGCGCACCTGGTGTCCTTGCAATGTGTGTAATTTCACTTCGTGAACAAACCATTGGTTCTAACAACTAGCAACATGAACGAACAGCGGTTTTTTTCTCGAATCCGTCGCACGTATAACACTGCTCACCAGCTTCTCTGTATAAGACTTTTACTTTTTTCGTGCTATAAAGCCAGTATCTCACGAAGACAAATTCGCACGTTTAATTTTGCGACTATTGCGTTTTGGAACGCAAAATAGTCGCTAAATCAAACGTGCGAATTTGTCTTCTTGAGTAAAGTTACAATCTCACAAAGACAAATGCGCACGTTTATTGTCGGGACTATTGCATTTTCAAAAACGCAAAAGTCGCAAAAATAAACTTGAGAATTAAGTGAGTATGTCTCACGTGAAGACGGGAACGTCAGAGCTACGTCAAACAGTCGCAAAATATTAGCACCAACTTCGTACTAACTTATCACTAATGTCGTGAAACAACCTAGGAAAAACCAGAGGCCATTCGGCCTAGGAACGATTCTTCAAAGCACGTGACGTTAGTTCTACATTAGTGCTACATTAGTGAGAATGTCTTACTAACACTTTGGTATCATTTGGCGTTCGACTTTTGCAAAATCGTCGCAGAAAATTTTGAACATGTTTAAGACAGCTGGCGATGCTTTTGCGATTCCTGCGAATACAGGCGACAGTTTTGCTACTGTTTTACTAATATTTGGCGAATTTGCGAAATTAAGTCGGAAACCATACGCAAGGGAATTTTTTCTTCGTGAGATACTAGCTTAAGAAACCTGTCTAAGCTGTGGTCGGTAGCATATTTTTAAAAAGAAACGGACCGAGTTGAAAACGATGTAAAACTTGACATCTGATGCAGTCTTGTCAAGACCCTGCCATGGCAACATTGCTTAGTGTTCCCCATTAAGATATGACAAAAAATTAATATTATGTGTTTAGAAATGTACGGAATATCTGAAAGCATTAAACGTCTCTTTGTTTCTCAGATGGCATTGTTGTAACTCCTTCTGAAAGGACTGTCTTAACCAAAAGAGGTGTTGGCTTGCCGGGTATAATTGCAATTGTTTTAGCTGCCCTTTTTTCCATAGCAGTTGTTGTCGTTTTACTCATCTACTGTAAAGGTAATGTCAGTGTTTGTAACAGATATTTGATCTTGCTGGGTTTGCGGCCATCGTATGCATAAATCACATAATTAACAAACGTACGTGTGAAAATACATTTTTAAAGCTAGTGAATTTAATGGATTATTGAACTTTTGATTCACATTTATGATAGATTTGTTTAAAAATGTGTAGACGAATGCAATGGCTGACTCAAATTTAATGTTACGTCTAGAATGGATTAGTTCGTCTGTGTAGAATAAAGTAAATTTAATAAATAAATGACTGGTATTAAGTTAATCACATTCATGGAAACCAAACAGATTTTGATGCAAAAGGACGTTGTATTCTCTTTCAGTCCGTTACCACAGAGAAAATGTTCAGTCAAAGAAACAATACCACAATGAAGAGGTAATACCACTCCTTTAAGGTCTATATGTCAATTTATGCACAATAATGTACTTTACAAGGTACGTTTTATGGAAAAACCGTTAGACAATATTTCTCCCAGCTGAATTGCTTGTGCTCTCAACTAGAAATTGTCAACGTACGTGTAAAGTGCTCCATCTGATATCCATTAAACGATCTCTGCATAGTTTGTTACACCATTTTGCAACATTCCTCGTACCAGAGTGCCTACAGAAGGCTACAGAAGGCACCTGCAGGGTTTTGAAATTTGGACTTGCAAGTAACCTTACAAGGCGTTTCCATTGACAAAATGGTACAAGCTTAAACTGACATTGGTATGCTACCTAAAAAAATTATCGTTAAATTACATAAAATGTCGGTTTTTTCTACTTTAAAAGACAATGAAGTAAGCAGCAGGACCTTTATAATTTACCAAATGGGGTTATATGTTCACCTAAAACGCAGCCTATGAAAACTTTGTTCAAATTTTTAATGTCCCACGTGCATATTACATTCCATCAATATATGAGTACGGAAATACTTTTAAAAACAAAACATTTCCATCGATATGGGGACACAGCACCTAACCCACTGTTTCCAAGTTATGTTTTATAGAACATGTTGTGACATTGATTGTAGATGTATTAAAAACGCTCATTGATATTAAAATAGATTTGAACAGCTTCTTTGCATTAAGTTCTCCAATTTAAGCTTGAATGTAAATTTAAATATGTACAAGGGTCTATTCGAATAAAGCTTTCCTTTTAAAGGTTTAATTAAGATATACTGAAGTAACTTTGTTTTGAAATTCTTGCAGGCCCAGCCGATGGTGCAAGCGACGAGTGGTCAGTAGTTCTCTGTTGTTTTTATATTTGACCATGAGACATTATATTCGTTCCATTAATTTAGGTTTAAAGTTTTGAGAAAACATGTTTGTTCTTGGTGTCCGTCATATGTTTATTTTCCAACGGATTTCTCTGGTTAAATATCGTTTTACAAACGTACACAAGTCAAATTTGAACTCATGTGAGTGAGAAGTGAACCGACCCCTAACCTTTCATCTCTCATTTGTCAGTGAAAATTTCATTCGAATTGGCTTCCCTTAAACGCTAGTGTGGCAATATTGCCATAGAAACGCCAGTTCGGAAAATAACTTTCATGGCTGTAGCGCCATTGATGAGTCACGTAGCCACCAGAGCTTTCATAGAGACATATATGTAGTGTGAGTAAAATGTAGGGAGTATGGGTTCATGTGTATTGTGTCTAGTTGTGAGTACAAGTACGAGTACACGCCTTTTTACGAGTACAATTGAAATTTTCCTATATTAGTAGCAATGCATAATTTTTTTTGCAAATCTGTGAGTACTAATACGAGCACAAGCCCATTCTTTGGAGTACAAGTATAGGCAATGATATCAAAAGGTGAGTACGAGTACGTAATTACTACAAATTTGGCCAAAGATATTGAGGTATTAATTGGCCAAAACATTTTGTTGTTCTTTCTTCCCAATCTCAAATCCTTCCAAAATCCAACATGCTTATTTAAGTATTAAACCACATTTTCCAATGCATCCTTCGAATTCCAAATCTAGCATAACTCACAAAGGAGTATCAGTAGTTATGGAGGAACTCTCTGTTTACTAGAAGGATATATATATATATATATATATATATATATATATATATATATATATATATATATATATATATAACGCTTTATCTTATCACATAACCACTTTGAATTCAATTCCCGGCACTTCCTCCAAATTCAGGGCACAGCTATGGGGACTAAAATGGCCCCTAGCTATGCCAATGTTTTTATGGATGCCCTAGAACAGAAATTGTTGTCTGGTTATCATCTTAAACCGGATCACTACTGCAGATATATTGATGACATATTTTTCATCTGGACCCACGGCGTGGACTCCCTTCACGATTTCAATAGGTATGTTAACAATTTCCACCATAGTATCAAATTTACGTTGGAGTATTCTGACACTTCAGTCCCATTTTTGGATGTATTAGTACGTATTATAAATAATTCCATATCCACTTCTTTATATACTAAACCCACTGACAGTCACAGTTACTTGAATTTCAACAGCTGTCACCCCACCAGCCTCAAGGAATCTATCATATACAGTCAATGCTTACGTATCAAAAGAATTTGCTCTGATCCCCTTGATTATAACAGACAAATAGGTAAACTTATAAACCATTTCCTTCGTAGTGATTATCCGCTCAAAGTCATCAAGAAAGCCACTATCAAAGCCTCCAAAGTCGACAGAAATAAGCTTTTAACATACAGCTCTAAAACACCACACCAACGAATCCCCATGGTGTTTGAATTTAATTACAAATTAACCAAACTCTCACGCCCCCTTGTCAAAGACTTCAAGTACCTACGGCTTGATCCCAGCATACGGGATTTATTTAGTGATCCTCCCCTTAGTGCGAGGCGACAACCCCCCAACCTACGATCTTTGCTCACCTCTTCTAGGCTTCCCCAACCCCCAGCCTCCCATGGCAACCGTACATGTAACAAACGACGCTGTCAGGTATGCAAACACATCATCACTGATGTTCCTTTCATTCCCCCGGGTACCACAACTAAAATAAGACCCCCTCCCCTGACATGTGACAGTTCTAATGTCGTATACCTATTGGTTTGCACACGATGTGATAGAGGTAATTATGTCGGTGAAACTGGCTCTAAATTCCGTCTTAGGTTTAATAATCATAAGCAGACTATCCGGGACAATACCCAGGGTTTTACTGTTGGACAGCATTACAACTTACCCGGTCACGACCTCAACGATCTAAAATGTATACTGTTGGGCTCTTCTTTTACTTCCCAACAGATCCGCCGTAATTCTGAAACCAAATGGGTCCTAACTCTCAATACACACATCGCGGGTCTGAATAGGGATTTAGGGATAATCAGTGATTACACCTTCCACAACCCCCAATTAATCTGACTGCCTAGCTTTTGCTTGTGAATCTTTGCTAGTGAATCTTTCTTATTGCTAGCCTTTTCTCAGTCATCTGTCGTTATACGCTGATGAAGAACACAGGTGTGTTCGAAAATTTCGTATCACCATATATTGTACATATTTGCTATATATTTGCAATAGATCGAATACGTGCTTCAAAATGTCAACCGGCCTGTTGGCCTCCTTAACGTCTACTGTATTTTTGTATGGAGCACACGTGGATTCCATCACTCCAATATATATATATATATATATATATATATATATATATATATATATATATATATATATATATATATATATATATATATATATATAAACTTGGGACTTTGATAAAAAGGCTTATGTCTCAAAGGGACTTTAATAGTAAATGTTAAAAAATACTAGGCTACATAAACAAATAATTCCATCAATTTTTTTCTTTCACTTTATCTTTAAACACAGACGGCAGCCTATCAAAGAAAACTTTATTGAAGCAACAATTGCGACAAAAATATAAAAATAACTGTGAATCGTTTTTGCCTGTACCTTTCCTACAAAATAGTGTTTATCAAATACAGCAATTATTTGTGGATGGCGGAATTGAGGATATATCCGTCAGATCAGAGGGAAAAGCAGTTTTGCCGAAGCCGCTGTCATCGTACCGTGATATTTTAAAGCTATGTAGCGGTACGGAACAAATAATTGTGGAAGGAGATCCTGGCTACGGAAAAACAATGTTAAGTTTACGGCTATCTTATGACTGGTGTACTGAAATAGATTGTGATATTGACGTCTTCATATTGCTCAAAATGAGTAACTTGGGTGGTATCAAATCGCTTTCATCGGCGATTAAGAAATTTCTTCTTCCACATGACTCTATGCTTTCAGAAGGAGATATTTATTCCATTTTAAGCGGATCTTCATCTGTAGTTATAGTGCTAGATAGTTTTGATAAATACCCGGACGCAAGCAATTACGGAGACACTTTTGTGAAACTGATAATGACAAAACAAATTTTAGCCAATAGTACAGTAATCCTCACGACAAGACCATCTTTGTTGCCTCCCGCCATTCCTGTCACCGCAAAAAGAATAAGATTAAATGGATTTACAAAAGAGTCCCAGAACAAATATATTCAAAACGTCATAACAGAGAGACAGCCCTTGCAAAAAACAGTAGACGAACTTTTTCATACCAGTGCAATTCTTGAGAAAATTTGTCAAGTTCCTTTGTTCTTCACACTCCTTGTTCATATTACATTTGATGGTTGTCAAAGTGATCAACATGATTATCCTTCTATGACAAGTTTCTTCCGTGATGTTGTAAAATATTTCCATTGCTCTATTAATGAGGAACTGGAACATATTTCACAGCACAGGAATTCGGTATTTAAAAAACAACATTTTAGGCTTGAAAAGATGGCCTTTAAGGGACTGTCAAAAAACCATCGAAAGATATTTTGGAGTCGAAAGGAATTTCGCCACAAGCTTGGAGACGAATTTTACAATCACTGCCTAAATGTTGGTATATTTTTCGAAGAAGATATTAAAGAAAGGGAGAGCGAATCTTCTCCCGAAGACTCTTACAAGTTCATTTCTTGGGTGCGATTTTACCACAATACCTTTTGTGAATGGTTTGCGGCTTGTCATCTTGCTCGACTTGCTGAAAAGCTAAGCTCAAATGAATTGAAAAGAAAATTGAAAAACATTGATCCGACAAATCCGCAGTATGTGTATCGGTTTGCATGTGGTTTAAGTAGCGCTGCCGCTGAGAAAATAATTAGGTATTTAGATAGTTTCAAAGACGGTCAAAAACTTGCAATTTTGTGTACACTGGAACAGCAAAATATGGGTAACAGAATTATGGACACTGTTAAAAATTTATGTAACTCGCCAGTTAATATAAGCCTTCACGACGGCAGACTTTTCCATGTAACCGCGCTGGAATTTCTTAAGATTGCTTCAACAAAGAAGGTATGTACACGTTTGCGTCATTAACAGGCACCAGCTACATTTCAACATCTTTCGATTTTTTTTTTTTGCATATTCAAAATCACGCCAAGAACATTCGACTGTTACCAGTTATTTTCACTTTTGCCTTATTAATTGTAGTTATGATTTCGTTTACAACACGTTAGTCAGACTTTCATGAAATTAGACTCCACATGTGGAAAAATAACCACGTTGCAAAATCAAATGAAAATATGTGTTTATTGTTCTCAACTTCATTAATCTTCGCTGGTGTTTTCCAAATTGAAATTCCAGTGGCATCAAATCTTTCCTGTGCTCTGATAATCGTATCAATTGGTAAGAAACAGACATAAGATACCAGGAGAAAGCATTCCGACAGAATCTCGAATCCAAAATTAGCGTTCGGCCAGTTAGATATTTAGAGAAACAAAATCTAACAGATTCTAACAGATCTATGTATCTCAGTTTAATTACAAACATCTTATTTGATTTTATTAGTTAGTGCTATAGTTCCAGTATTGTTTGCGTCAACTAGTTTTTAAAAACCTGGAATTGATCCTCTAGTAAACATAAGCCTCTTTGAACTGAGAAAAACAGAAAAAAGAAACTAAAAAGAAGAAACGAGAGAAAAAAAGAAACGAGAGAGAGGGCGAGGGAGAGAGAGAAGACGCTTTGCGGAATCCTCCATGTCGTTTCTCTACATTTTAAGTATTATCAGAGCTTAGCCTTCTTAAGTCAATATGCTTGTCCCTAAGATACATACAAATCATTAAAGTAAATAAAGAGACTTTATTGTCATTTCAAACTGTCAGTCCCTGATTTTTCTTGTTTTCCTTTTTTAAGTTACAGCATTAGTCATCGATTAACTCATTGTTCAAGTCTTTCCATAACAATCACATCAATTTCTCTGATATAGGTCATTAAACTCGTTGCACAAGGCTAAAGTAATCACGTTATATAATTTGCAGATTCCTGTGAAAGAAGTTTGGTTAACAAACATGGAATGTTCCTTCAAAGATTCCAAGAAGATCGTTTTAAAGTCTGATCTAGAACTGGAAAGCATTGACACCCTTCTCCAGTTATCAATTGTTGACGTTGGAAGACAGTTTTCAGCAGATGACTTCTTGGGCCTTTTAAGATACTCAACTTCGTGCTCTCAGCTAAGTGTCTTGAGGTAATTTTGACTTACCACCCAAAATATTAACTCTTAAAAACAAACACAATTCAAGCGACACCAACGAGTTTCAAAAAATATGTTCAACCTTTCTATTAAATGTAGCGCAGGGTCGCATTGCCATCAAGATGCATTGATCCAAGTTTTCTTTAGAGAAGGATGATGAATGATTGATTTTTGGCCCATATTGTGTTGCTAAAATGAAGTCAAAGGTCATTTTACAATATTTCTGTGGCATTTGTATCAAAGTAAGACAACCCAGGACGAGACTTTTCAGATCCATTAATAGCCTCCTTATTTTAATTTATGAAACAGATTTCGAGCCTGTATCTTACCAAAGCACGTGGAATCATGTAGCTTGCCTGAACACTTTGTGGAACGCAAAATAACAGGTACCTAATGTCAGTTTTTTCAGCTGCTAAATCCTAGTACTTCCTGTTTGGTTTCTGCTGTGATTAAGAATTTTTTTGACCAGATATTCTTTGTTATAGCACTTGGGTTTCCGTAAAGACTTTCTTTTCGAACTCTGTTTGCTTTAAAGATGCATAAATAGTTAAACAAAACGAGTCAATTAATTGCGAGAATTAAGATTAGCAGGCCAATGTGAGGGCAACATCATTTTGCATGCAGTACAAAAGCACACTTGTTGGCATCTAATATACTAAATGACACTCTTGTGAGATGTAAGAATTTACAAGCCTATGGTGAATGCAAATTTGTGACTACGTTTAAGTTTTTTTTAAAGAGCATTTGGTTTTTAATGAATACTCATGTTTATTTTGAAAGAATATTACAAGTTAGTTAGAAACTGTAAGATGCAACTTATACTAAAGATTAGTTCAAAAGCAACGCAAATTCGTTGGATGTGCCAATGTGGTATTCAAATATATAAATGTACTTTTGAGCAAACTATATTTTATGGAAAAAGCTATGGAAATATAAATTTACTTTTTCTCTTATGATGAAGTTGAATGGAATCCTCTCCAAGACAATGTCTGGTTTAAACTGAACCTCGTCAGTGGTAAATGGGAGGTGAGTTTTAATATTTAGCTTAGATTCTGAGGTCTCCAGGACAAAAAATGGACCTACATGTACTCTTAACGTCATATTTTTAAATCTTTAAAGACAGAAATCTGCTGAAACGTGTCCCCGAACCCTGAAAACAGCTCAACAATGCTTTTACATTTTCAAAGAAGAATTCGCAAGGGAGCTTGCTTGTCTATTGCGTAAATGGGTATAAGCTAACGTAGGTAACGTTAAAAGCATGTACGTTTCATCAGGTTGCAAGAATCTTGAGACTTTGTAGTTCCCATTCCTTTTGAATGTAAATGCATCACAATATTTGCTTTATAAACTAGCTATCTCTTCTATTCCTCTTCACTTTAAGCACCAACAAAAGGAACTGAAGAAGGAACAGTATTCACAAATCGTGAGACCATCTTTCAATTTTGCCATAAATGTATTCCATGTTTAGCATTGTGAATAACACTTCGCAGAATGTAGAGCAACTTACTACTCTCTTCGAGTAGCTTCTCTTTCGTTTATGCAAGGACCTGCGTCAAGAAGTCCTTAAGAATCATGATGACATGATATTTTTTATCTTAATGTAATTAAGCTTCACAGAAGCTTCCACTAGCGAAGATGAGTCGATGCTAACTGTAAGTCTGGAAATGTTCTTAAGAGAAAGAATATGTGCTTCAAAGGCGATTATTAATCTTCCACAAACGTAGCTTTTACTGATTTTGATCAACCTGATACTAAATATGAGTATCAATAGTAACAATTAACATAAAGTTGTTAATGTTTAAGGACAAAACACCTGTTAAACGACATACTTACATGGAAGAAGCAGGCATGGCGCCCCCTTGAAAAATGTTGCTGTCCATATTTTTCATTATTACCTTTTTTCCTTATAACAGTACATTTAGGCAAGCCCATACCCAAGGGGAGGGGGAGGTGGCGGTGTTCCCTTCAAAAAATTTTCATCCTCTAGTAAGTTCAAAATACCTATTGCCAATTATGCATTTTAGTATATTTGGTCCCCCTGAAAAAAGTCGCCCCTTGGAATCTTTTTCACCCCCTTCAGTACCTTTCTCTGGCTAAGGGCCTTCATCCATACGGATGTAGGAAGGAGTATATTAGATTGTTCTGCTGGCTGTCTGGTTTTTGTTATCACTCTTTCGTCTTGCTTTTGTAGAGGATAATAACAGAACTGGGGTCGTGCTTAATATGACGTAATATTCAAATGAGTTAACATTTCAAAACCAATTAGTAACTATATAAACAGTTTAAAGAATCGAATATTTACTTTATTTCGCACAGTTTTAATCCATATTACTGTTTAGTGTGAACAGACATGAGAAAGGGAAGACTATTGTAAATATTCGCTGAAGATAAAAATATTTACAAGGTACTCGATTGTCATCTATTCGAGCATACTAAATCCCTGACTTGACTAACACGCTCTTCACCTATAGCGTTCAGGCGCGGATCCAGACATTTCGAAAAGGGGGAGGGAGCTGAAAGCCCCCTTGAATATTCTCCTAGATTAACATTATGCTTATTTTTGCGTATTTAGTATTGTCGATGTGGCGAAAAAGGGTAACTGGCTGAAACCGGGACCCCCCCGCGTTGAATTATATTTGATAAATCGACTCTTACCACTCACTTAATGGTTGATTTTGTATAGCTATTTACTGGGGAACGTAGTAAATTTCACAGAACTAATTGTGTCAATCTGTTTAAACGTAAATTTAAGATACGATTATTGTAAAAACTAACCCAAATGAAGTTTGTCGTTTTGCCCTTGCTTGTTCCAGGTCGAATACGTAGGAGGCATGTCGAAGTAAGTAGTTAACATACGTCCTTTCTATATTATATAGCTACTTAAAAGGAGTATTTGGGGCAAGAGGTGTTCCATCGCCCCCCACCCCCCCCCCCCCGTTGGATAAGGCTCAGCTCGCCGATATTGCTGGCTCCTATTCGGAAGCTTGCGCCCTGTTCCCCGTCAGGTAAATCCTCCACTGAACCAATGTCATGATAATGTTTTTTATTGAGAGAAACGGAATAATTTGTAACATAAATGGAGATAACATCTTACCTACCGTCATTTACAGTCTTGCAGAACAGGCTGAAAAATATTGATTAAGTCTTCATTTGACATCCCCGTGTCAAAAATTAAACTTAATATATGGCTTAGTTGGTAGACGGACCTCGGTCATTCCTTCCAGGGAGGTGTTATTAGCTAATAACACCTGTTAGGCTAATAACACCTCCCTGTTCCTTCCTTCTTCCATTCATTCGTTCGTTCGTTCGCTCGTTCATTCATTTTTCTTTCTTTTTTGAAGAAGGCGATTATCAACTGGCCTTGGAACACAGGTAAACCAGTGTGTCATTGTAGCTAAGACGTGATTACTTACGTTAGGCTCTAAGAAAACTCGATGATAAATATGTTTTACGTAAAGAATACAAAAATTTGGACGCTTCTTCTTCAAGATAATAAAAAAATGCTTTTTTTGTTGTTTATATAAACGTGTATAACGATCATTTCTTTCCTTTTAACTTAGAATTTATCAAAAATAACGAAGGAGCTCGCAGGTAAAGTAAAACACATTTTTGATATTTTCTTCCTCTGTAAAAGGTAGTTTTTGTAGTCCTGTAATTAAGGTGACGTTATTTATTTCATGATGCATTGACTACTGCATGTATTAATAACTGATTTCTCAGTGTCTCCTACGATAATGGCAGTGTCTTTTTTTAACGATATTATGTTACAAAGTGGCCAAAATGTCTTCTTTTCTCACTACCATACAGAGATGTCGAAAAGTATGTCGAAGTGTATTTAAAATATGAGACACAGGTATGAAGGATTTAGGGGATCGATCCCAACATTGGCATTTGATGCACACTGGTGTGAATTCTTTACAAAAAGCGCCACTTAACTAATTTTGTGAAGAAATTGGGCGGGTCAATGAGTAAGTGGGGCTTTGTCCACACGAAATATTTGTTGCAAGGGTCTCTTTATCAATTTTCAGTACGAGTGAGTGAGGAGGAGGAAAAATGTCCTTTGAAAAAATTCTGTTACAAAGTAATAATTCAAATCATATAAAATTGAGCGACGAATGTTATAAGTATATGAGTTAAGATTGCTACGGGACATTTTTGCGTTTTACCTTAAAGCATCGTGAATAAAGAAGACACATTTTTTACGCACTTTTTATGCTCTATAAATAAAAAAGTTGTTGTAACATAAAGAATTCCTTGAAAAGAGTGTTTCCTTACCATTTACCAACATTTTTATTGACAGGTACCTCACAGCGTTCATTTTCGTGTGCAACCAACTTTGTGGAAATTAATCAGAAGTTGCCATTTTATGAAAGTGTTTCTTTCTTTTTGGCACCATTCCTAGTTCCCCTTGTGCTCCTTGTGCTGCTATGCTTTTTGAATAACTCGGAGAAAGTGATGACCAAAGTTTATTAAAACAAGATACTTGAATACACCTGCATATACTCAGGCTAGAAATAAAATAGCCAGTGTGATTACTTTTAATTATAAGCTAAACTAAAAGACCCTGTAAAGTAAGTTTTAATTTAAATCAATCTTAGTTTGCTTTAAAAGCATGTGTTACGGCTTGTGGTCGCAAGTCAAACCAATAACAGCGAAAGATCACAGAAGAATGAGATTAAAATTCAATAACTTAATGATTATTTACAATCTCCTTATCTTACTTAAATTTACAATAATTAATTAGATTTACTCACAATCCTTTACTTAATATTTGCCTGGTCTGGTCCAAGGGCTGGTAGTGCATGCACGTTGACGATGGTACAGTAGTAGACCTGCAGCGTGCTGTAGCGTAGAAACTGGTTCCACGAGCGAATAATGACAAGGCTAGGTAGGCGATGGATGATAAAAACCTCAATATACAGTGTAGAAACGGCGTAAGGCAATTTGTCACAAGTGTGGAGTGTCAGTGGCTGGCCTCAAGTGATTCGGTCAACAAACGGACAGCAGTATAACGTCTGGACTCGATGGTATCTCTCCCCCATAACAGTTGTTGAACTGCCTTTTATATGCTAGGCTTTTATTCGAGAACTCTCCAGAATTTAACAGAAACTTCTAGAGCACACAGTCGAGCAATTACGAGAACGTTCCTTGTATGCACTGTAGTAAACAAACAATGTCAATATTCCTTACAAGTGTCGTCAGGATGCGTAAACAGTTCCTTCGAGAAAATTCTAGAAAGGCTGCGTTGAAGTTGAATTCTCTGGAGCTTTCCATTCGCTCGTCGATGGATTCAATCTGGTGTTCCTGACGGGTCGTCTTGTAACACTCCCCCATCCCCCTTAAAAAAATTTTGGACGTCTCGGACAAAACTTAAGTTACAATGTTTACAATGTATAACTTTACAGTAATAACTACAGTATGTATATTATGTAGTCCAATATTCAATGGAAGGTATAATCATTACATACAATTTGTCTTGCTAGGTGATGATACATGAATACAGTAACGTCATCAATACACATTGTGCTGTAGTTAACACAAAATTTCAAAACTTACAGTGAGATTTTCAACATACTGCATCAGATCAAATTCTTGACAATGAGTCTGGTACAACATTGTCTTTCCCTTTAATGTACTTAATATCTACATTATATGATTGCAAAAATAAACTCCACCTCATCAATCTTTGATTCTTATTCTTCATCTTAGATAAAAATGTCAAAGGATTATGATCAGTGTATACAGTGATAGGGAAACTAGTAGTTCCCACATAAACATCAAAGTGTTGAAAAACCAAGTATCAAAGCTAATGTCTCTTTTTCAATTGTTAAATAATTTTTCTGGTGTTTGTCAAATTTCTTAGAGTAATAACAAACAGGGTGATCAACACCATGCCCATCAGCTTGAAGCAAAACTGCTCCTATGCCATTGTCACTGGCATCTACTGCCAACTTAAATTGTTTTTCAAAATCTGGAGCAATCAACACTGGTGAACTCATTAGTGCCTTTTTCAATGATTCAAATGCTGCTTGGCAATTATCCGTCCAATCAAACTTTTCTTTTTTCTTTAATAATTTTGTCAATGGTGCAGCAATGTCAGAGAAATTCGGACAAAAACGTCTGTAGTAACCAGCCATGCCTAGGAAGCGCAGGAGCTGCCTTTTATCAGTTGGGGCAGGGAATTTGTCAATGCCCTCAACTTTGGCCTTAATTGGTGTAACTTTACCCTGACCAACCACATGTCCTAAGTATATCACCTGGGCGCAAGCAATCTCACTTTTGACCAATTGACAGTCAAATTAGCTTTGGCAAGCTTGCCAAATAATGCCTTAACATGTTGTACATGTTCATCCCATGAGTTGCTGTATACAATAAGGTCATCAACATATACTTCACAATTTTCTAAGTCTGACGTAAGGTTATTTACTAAGCGTTGAAAGGTCATCGGTGAATTTTTCATACCAAACGGCAAAACCTTATACTGAAATAACCCATCTGGCGTCACGAATGCCGAGATTTTCCGAGCCCACTCAGTGAGTGGTATCTCCCAGTACCCCTTTAGTAAGTCAAACTTTGATACATACGTAGCTTTCCAAATCCTATCAATACAATCATCGATACGGGGTATCGGATAGGAATCCGTTCTCGTGACCGCATTCACCTTTCGGTAATCAGTACAAAATCTGTACCCACCGTCTGGCTTGGGGACCAATATACAAGGGGAAGACCATTCACTATTACTAGGTTCTATAATGTCATGGTCTAACATGTACCGAACCTCATCCCTGAGATGTTGTCGTTTTCGAGGGTTAACTCGGTAAGGATGCTGCTTGATTGGTATAGCATCTCCCACATCAACATCATGTTCAATCAAATTTGTCCTAGTAGGATCATCTGAGAACAAGCATACATATTCATAGATTAATGATTTCATTTCTGACTTTTCTTTGTGATCCAGATGACTTAATTTCTGGTCGAGATTTTTCAACACATCAGAATTTTGTAACTTAATACACATGTCAGGAACATTATTAGCCTTGATCTCATCATTACTGAGTTCATGATCAACATTGATAACACACACTTGATCACCTGTAGCATTAGTGTTACTATTTACATCATGTGCACTTTCATCCTTAAAAATGTCACAACCTTCTCTTTCATAGTATCTTTTCATAATATTAATATGACATACTCTTTTAGATTTACGCTTGTCAGGTGTCAAAATGACGTAATCTGTGTCACTAACCTTTCTCTCAATGACATAAGGTCCTTGAAAGCGAGCTTGAAGTGGCTGACCAGAAACAGGCAAAAACACTAGCACCTTATCACCAGGCTTAAACTCTCTTTTCACAGTGGTCTTGTCATACCACGCTTTCATTTTCTTCTGAGAGTGTCTCAGATTTTCCCTCAGCAAGTTCACATGCTCCATGAAGACGAGCTTTAAAGCGGGATACATAATCAAGAAGATGTATGTCTTCACCTGGATCTGATAACCACTTCTCCTTTAACAATTTCAATGGTCCACGAACTGTGTGTCCAAAGACAAGTTCAAATGGACTGAACCCAAGTGACTCTTGTATAGACTCCCTGGCAGCAAACATTACAAATGGAATGCCTTCATCCCAATCTCTCTCATCATCATGACAATATGTCTTTAACATATTCTTCAATGTTTGGTGAAACCTTTCTAAAGCCCCTTGGCTTTCAGGATGATAAGCCGAAGACTTAATTTGGTCTATGCCTAACTCATACAGCATCTGTTGGAATACAGTTGACATGAAATTAGACCCTTGATCTGATTGGATCTCTTTAGGCAACCCAAACAATGTGAAAAATTTAAGTAAAGCTTGTAAGACTGTCCGAGCCTTAATATTTCTCAGAGGTATTGCCTCTGGAAACCTTGTAGAAGCACACATAATGGTTAATATATACTGATGCCCTGCCCTACTCTTAGGTAGGGGGCCTACACAATCAATGATGACTCTACTAAACGGCTCTTCAAAAGCAGGAATTGGTTTTAAGGGTGCAGCCGGAATATTTTGATTCGGCTTCCCAACCATTTGACATGAGTGACAGGTCTTACAAAATTTGGCCACATCACTTTTAAGTTTTGGCCAATAAAAATGATTTAAAATCCTATGGTAAGTCTTATTGACTCCTAGGTGCCCTGCATATGGCATTTCATGAGCAATACTCAGTATTTCCCTTCTATAGGTCCTAGGTACCACAATTTGATGGTAAATTCTCCACTCTTCATCTAATGGTGCATCCGGTGGTCGCCATTTACGCATCAAAATATTGTTCTTAAAATAAAAGCAGACTGGGACGTCTTTCGATTCATCCTCAGTGAGTGAACAGCTATTAATGGCTGAAGCTCTTCATCATGTTGTTGTTGGACTGACAACTGGTCTCTGGGGAGTGTGTCAGACATTTTTGATTTTTCCTGTTCTACCCCCTCACTATGTGTGGGGCCAGGAGACTCACAATCCTGACTATCATTAAGATTAGTCATAAAAGATTGGCTGAGATCATACCAAGAATCTTCACTTTCATGAATATTTTTACTAGAATCTTTTCCAGACTCTGACTCCTCCTTTGGGAGTGTTGTTCGATTTTTAGGAACTAATTCCTCAATTTTAGAGGGCGGATGATTAAGTTTATCATCCTTATTTTCAGAAATCATACCCTCATTTTTAGAGAGTGGATGTTTAAGATTATCATCCTTACATGATTCCTTACTTGTTCCACTTTTGGGAACTGTATCCTCCCTTTTGGAGGGTGGATGTTTAAGATTATCATCCATGGCGAGCTTTTGTGACATAGCTCTAGTGACAGCACAGGCAGGGAATAAATTTGGAAATTCCTTTTCTAATTGCTCTGTGTTGTTGTAATCACATGGTTTATCTGTCAAATTGCATTGGCTACTACCTTTCCACCAGCTAGGTCATTGCCTAGCAACAGAGATACCCCCTTTACAGGTAGAGTAGGTCTGACCCCTACTATGGCCGACCCAGAAACTAAATCTGACTTCAAATTAATTTCGTGGAGAGGGACAGAAATAAATCCACACTCAACCCCCTGAATTAGTACATTTGCCCCTGTGGAAGTAGAGTCCAATAATGGCAAACTCCATCAAGAAGCAACGACTGAGTTGCGCCTGTGTCACGCAAAATTTTAATTTTGACGGGTGGATGAGCTGAATTCCCATCTAGGGAAATAAACCCCTCAGACACGAATGGAAGGTATTCGTCCTTAATTTGGTCGTTAGAATTAGGCCGTAAAGTCACGACTACCTCAGGAGAGTTCTCTACAATGGCTAAGGCATTGCAGGCTGTTTCAGTCTCCTTTAATTTTGCCAATGTGAAGCAATTTGCCATTGTGTGGCCCTTTTTGTGACAGAAACCACAACCTATATCTTTAAAAGCAGCTTTGTTTGAGCTGACCTGGTCGTTCTTTTGACGACTCGAATCTGGTTGTTTTTTACCAGAATTTGTTGGAGAGATAGAAGCAGACTGAGATCCACTGTTACCTGTTGTTCCACTACTATTGCCATATTTCTTATTTGGCCTCCTAAACTGACTCTTGTTTTGAGTCTGACCCACTTTACTGAATTTATGGGTAAGTGCATACTGATCAGCCAAATTGCCACTTCCTTTAATTTGTCAGCCTTATTTTCTTCAAGGTGAGTCTTAATGTCATCATTCACACACTGTTTGAATTCTTCGACCAGCATCAGTTGTCTTAAGGCGTCAAATGTGGAGACCTTTTTGGAAGCACACCATCTATCGAAATGCCTTTCGTTTTGATAAGCAAACTCTACATATGTTTGTGTATCCGCCTTACGATACTTTCTAAATTTTTGGCGATAAGCTTCGGGCACCAATTCATAGGCTTGTAATATGGCCTTTTTAACCTTATCATAATCCATGCTGTCCTCTATTGACAGAGCAGAATACACTTCTTGAGCCTTGCCTGTGAAATTACTCTGAATGAGTATGGACCATTTATCTCTTGGCCACTTTAGTTGCTCACCCAGCTTTTCGAAGTGGTTAAAGAATTTCTCCACATTATCCTCCTGAAATTTGGGGACACATTTTACGTGCTTAGAAACATCAAATACCCCAGTATCCAAGCCTATTTTAGGGTCTGAGCCTTTTATGACCCCTAACTCTAGTTGCTTCAACCTAAATTCATGTTCTCTTGCCTTTTCCTCCCTTCTTTCTCTTTCTTCTCTTTCCTGCCTTTGCATTTGCATTTCTCTTTCCTCTTTTTCTTTTTGCATTTGCATTTCTCTTTCCTCTTTTTCCTTTTGCATTTGCATTTCTCTTTCCTCTCTTTCCCTTTCCTCTCTTTCGCTTTCTCTTTCCATTTCTTTGAATCTAATCTCCTTATTCATTTCCATTTCAAGCCTTTTCAGTTCAAATGTGTTGTCAGTTGGCACAGTGATAGCTGTTTCCAATACTGTACTAGGCAGGATACTTTCATCCACTAGATATTCTAGAACATATCTTTTAATCTCGTCTTTCCGCATTAAAGGCTGAAATTCAATGCCATAATGTTTTGCGACCTTTACAATCTCAGACTTCTTTAATAAATCTAGTTCCTCGACTGAGGGACTAGCCACGAATTCATCTAAGTTGAAAGTGCATTTTGAAGTTATATCAAGCATTCAACAAACAAATAAGTAGTCTGGGCAAACACAGTTGCTTACGATTCACAGCAGAATTTCTCGAATTTTCTAGTATTTTTCGTTCCCGGATGTTAGGCCACCAATTCTGTTAGGGCTTGTGGTCGCAAGTCAAACCAATAACAGCGAAAGATCACAGAAGAATGAGATTAAAATTCAATAAATTAATGATTATTTACAAACTCCTTATCTTACTTAAATTTACAATAATTAATTAGATTTACTCACAATCCTTTACTTAATATTTGCCTGGTCTGGTCCAAGGGCTGGTAGTGCATGCACGTTGACGATGGTACAGTAGTAGACCTGCAGCGTGCTGTAGCGTAGAAACTGGTTCCACGAGCGAATAATGACAAGGCTAGGTAGGCGATGGATGATAACAACCTCAATACACAGTGTAGAAACGGCGTAAGGCAATTTGTCACAAGTGTGGAGTGTCAGTGGCTGGCCTCAAGTGATTCGGTCAACAAACGGACAGCAGTATAACGTCTGGACTCGATGGTATCTCTCCCCCATAACAGTTGTTGAACTGCCTTTTATATGCTAGGCTTTTATTCGAGAACTCTCCAGAATTTAACAGAAACTTCTAGAGCACACAGTCGAGCAATTACGAGAACGTTCCTTGTATGCACTGTAGTAAACAAACAATGTCAATATTCCTTACAAGTGTCGTCAGGATGCGTAAACAGTTCCTTCGAGAAAATTCTAGAAAGGCTGCGTTGAAGTTGAATTCTCTGGAGCTTTCCATTCGCTCGTCGATGGATTCAATCTGGTGTTCCTGACGGGTCGTCCTGTAACACATGAAATCTAAAAATTAAGAATCTTTAGGTGCAACTTGCAAGATATAAAACTGCCATTTTCCTCCAACTGGGAGGCACTTTGACAGAAGATTTTTTTGCAAGATTTAAGCTATGGCTACGCACAAAGCGATGGTGGCTCCCCCAGTGGAGTACTAAGAGGGAAAACCGCCCCTTGTACCAACCTTGTAGTGGTGACATGCCGCAGTAAAAATCAGTTTATAAGTAAATTTCAAACCATGTAATCAGTCCGCAGCCTTACGAAGTTTACACCATTTTGGATCTAGGAAACTTTCTCAAAGAGAACAAGAAAATTTCTCAAAAAGTAGATGACTCACCCCTCCCATTAGGTAAATCTTCAATTTTAGCCTACAACCTACCAAAAAAAAAAAAACACACACACACACACACACAAAAACGAATAATGAGGATTTCTACACATATAAGCTGTCCAACCCTTCACGAAGCTTTACCAACGGTAGCACCATTTTGCATTCAGGCCACCCCACACGACAGAAATTTCTCAAAGAGCAGAGGTGTGGTCAGCCCCTTTTGCTTTACGTCCAGCCAAGAAAGAAGATTATCACCAAATAATGACAATTTGTAAAGATATCATCAGTTTATAGCTTTGCCAAAGATGACAAAATTTTGCACCTGTGCCAGACTGTACATGTACCCTCACCCTTCAGCAATCCCTTCAGGATAGCTCTCATGCACAGGTGAAAAAGGGAGGGTCCGCTGGGGTATAACTATCTATAGGCCCATATGGCACTTGACGTTCCGCTTATAGTGCCATAAATTGACCCTCTATAAAGATTTAACCTAGGCAATGGCCCTGAAATAGTAGTCCTAGTAGTCAGGGGACAATAGCACGCTTTAGTAGTAAAGATTTGAGAACGATTTATGATGAAAAACAAAGAAAAAACCGATGCATATCAGTTCTCAAAGAGGTAACCTTAGCCCAAACACATAAAACACTTTAAATCTTGTAATTTCAACAATTTAAAAAGTTTGGTTGAGACATCGACGGAGACACTCTTCTTTGACGCCTTGACGGTGTCAGTGGAAATGCATATAGGCCTACTTCCAACCACTCAGGTAACATGTCCTTGTCACCATATAGAAAAAGCACGCTAGATATATCTTTTCATGACCAATAATGTTCCCTTCTGCCGATAAAAGTTATCAGTAAAACTGTTTTACTTAATTTCACTTACTTCACAGACTTTTTAGGCATGAGGCCAACCGACAACCGTGGGAAAATTAAGGAGATTGTGCGAAAGCACTGCTTATCACCAATAAATATTCATGACATCCAGGATATTAAAGTTTAAAGATCATTCGTAGAATTACTTACTTTTGCCTCAGAATGCAAGGTATGATATCAACCATATTTCGTCACTGCATGATCAAAGCACTCTACACATAATAGTGATGCCCATGCAATAAAAACAACGCTAAAAACTTATTGCGTGTTTGTATAACGTGAATATTTAGAAAAAGTAGATGCAATTTGAATGTTTTGCGTAATGCATCTTATACTAACATAGTAAATCCAAGAAGTATGGAAAAAGTAAGTTATTTAATTTCTGCTTATAGAGAGATAAAGTGCTTTTAAGGAGTTCAACCAGTATCTGTAGGCACGAAGGAACTTCACCGCAAAGGTGGTAAACATGCAGTTTATTACAAAAGATAGTTTCTCAATAGACCGTACGCATTGACATCACGCGAAGTCAGTTTGGGGAAAAACAATGAAGCTCACGTGCACAACGGCGTAGATTTTGCAACTGCGTGTGGTACACGGTACACACACGTATACGATTGGCTGACAAATCAGCTGTCTGCATTGTTGGTGTAACTTAAAATGATACACGCTTTTCCTCCAAACGAGGAGGCACTTTCTCGTCTGTGAGATCATATGCAAAAGGTCCATACTGTGTATCACATGAATAGTCTGCTTTGGTGATAGTGAGCACGTCAGTAGAGTTTTTGTTCCCTTTGGACTAGCCTATCTCTTTTCGTTACTTATTTTACCTTGGATGGTGGAAGGTCCATGTGAATATGTATAACAGCAAATGATATAAGTTATTTAAACAAAATAAATTTGACGTAACTATGCAAGTTTCAATCTCTGTTTCAATTAAAGGGTAAGATTGTGCAAAGCATTTTGAAAAGTCTATGAACAGTGATACATGAACGTCAATATTATGGGATATGTTGTTCGTTGATAATAGCCTACTTAACGGAAATATTCCTTTACTTCCATGAGATACCTATTGAAGGTGTTTGGCTCGTGGGACTCATCAGCACTTTTGGAAATAGTGGACTCAAGTTTTCCTCAGGTGTTATCCTACCAAAACTTCAAACTCTAAGGCAACTGTCACTTGTTGATACGGGAAGAACGTTTTCACATAAGGATTTGCTTGGTATACTGCAATATTCTTGTGTGTGCCCTACCCTAAATACTTTGCGGTAAGTATTGCTTAGTTTTTCAAGTGCAGCTTTAGCTTTCAATTGGATCGTCAAGGCCCTTTCAAAACGTAGCAAAATATTCAAATTGACACATTTTTGTTATTACCTGCGTACCATTACTAATAGCGATAGTCTAGCTTAGTTTTTTGAGGGTAAATACAGTTCTGAAGGATCCTTAAAGAAATGTTATGTGAGGATTTTATAGCACAGGAAGTCAGCCATGCTATATCCAATGTACATGTAGTAAGGATTAATGTTTGAGGGTCAACAGTTTTAAAAATTAAATTTTGGGCCATTTTTGGGCAAAAGTATTATTTTCATGATTTTGATGAAATTAGTTCCAAATAATTTTCTATCTGAAAACATCAGATTTACTCCTTATTCAAACGTTATTGCCACACATGTGTTTTATATATTATCGAGGCTTAAAATGCAAAGAAAAAGGGGATTGTGCCCCCAAAACAAAAGACTAAGGGCAAAACTACCATTTCTCCCTCTTAAAGTTATAAGGGTAATTATGAAATAATTGAACACAGGGGTAAAATGTAAAACGAAGTTAAACATATCTGAAATGCCTTTTAAATGCGGTGCACTAGCTGAACCTCGCACACTTTGTAGGAAAGACCCGAAAACATCATATGTGATTTCATGCTAAAGATTAATTGGTTTTAATTTGCCGTGGGCGAATATTGTTGAAAGTTCGTTCTTATGACCAAGATAGACCGGTTTCTGTTGTCTCGCTCATATTTGATATTGCAGAAACTTCATCAGTAGCGAGCCGTCATTCGCGGCATGGGTTTAAATATTCTTGCTTTCAGTAGAGCAATTAAGAAAGTATCTAACAGTGCCTCTATATTTTCCCATACTCTCAAACCTTGATTTACAAGCCAACTTTTAACATTTTGGCCTTCTGGTAGGCAGGGTGAGATTTTCGGAGAAAACAATGTAGATTAAGACAGGTCGGTTTTAATAGCAAAATGCTTTCAATCACTCGGGTGAGGAGGGTTTGTTATTAAGCATAAGCCACGTATTGGAAACGCTGTTGTTTTCCTCCACGTGCGTGAACTCTTATTTAAGCAGTGCGGTGAGAATTTATGCTTTCAGTTTTGCAGTACTAAGTAGCGAATTTTCATTTCCTTTGTTATCCTTTTGAAGAATGAGAGGATATTGTTACGAACTATGTATCTCGGGGGTTGCTTTGTGGGCCTATGCCAGTGTTATCGATGCTCTTGAATCTTGAAATAGGAAGGGAATCTTTTATATTTAAACCTTCTTGTAGGCAATTTAAATGCCATTTGTAATCGGCGCACTTCGCGTGCATTCATCATATAAGCTAAATGTCAAATTATTAATACAATTAGAACGAACGTAACTTGGATTATTGCAAAGTCCTGTGCAACCTCTACGATTATCCATATCAACAACCCTCAAACCTACTGCATCATGAAGAAATCGACTGGCCATTTGTTTTGGCTATTATGAAACCAAAGGGGAAACTGTCATTTCTATGTGTTTGGTTGTGTCCACTTCTACCTATATATAGGTAATTGCTATGTAAAATGTAGGCAAACCTTACTGAAATATTCGAGTAGTTAGAGCCAGCTTCTTAGTCCTGAACCAATCAGAAGCCAGGATTAGGATGACGTCATCGTTGCTAGGCAACAGTGAAGGTCACGGTCATCCTCAAAACTAAACTATGATTCACCGAGGTAGGGTCAATGTCGAAAGGACTGGGTCAAGGTCAAAGTGATATTCAACCGGTCAGGGGAGAAGGTATGCTTGAAGGTCAATTACTTGTTTTCGGGATGGAAGGCTGTTGCCAGGCAACATCTAAATATTCTTATAACGAATGAGTAAGGGTGAAGCTTATTGGGTCGATGCGGAACACATAGAAGGCTGTTGCGTGAGACATGACACAACAGGATAAAGAGAATAGAATAAAGTTTGAGTGCAGCTCTCTTTATTAGCTCATTCAGTCCCATATGAACATGACATATTTCAAAGACGCTCTTTTACGTAACATTCACTACTTTTGCTAAAAATGTCATGGCGACGAGGAGACAGGTCCGACCCGTTCCTGTATAAGTCATTTCGGATTCTCACGTTACAAAAACACCTTTTGGGGCCCCACCCAATTCCCCAAGTGCGTGAAAAGCAACCGACCGTGATTCTCTCCTCCGATCTTTAGTTTCAGTCACCAGAAAATAGGTCGCAGCCTATGTGGTGCTGATCTCATAAAGGTCGAAAGGGCGTTTTGAGTCTGCAACTCTTTTCCTTTTTTTTACTCTACCACAGCAAACGCATAGGTATTTACATATGTCACGGCACACAAAATGTTTTATTAAATTAGAAAGATAGCAAAATAAAGCGAAGGACTGTTTCGGGTGAAAGATGGTTGATCTTCAACTGCAGGATTTCGAACGAGTATATTTTATCCTCAGTTTTACGAAGCAGCATTCATGTATATCTTATTTTCCCGTTTTAAAATGACTTCCATGGCCTTATTCATTTTGACTAGAGCTTCCCAAGTGTCGAACGGGAAAGACACCTTTTCACGACGATCGTCCTCCTCACCATCATTATTGTTCTTAGTGTCGTAATCTTTGGACTTCTCTTCTCTGCTGTCGGCTCCCTCGGTGTCACTATAGGCATCAGTGTTGTCATCTTCTCGGCTGTCAGCCATAGTGTCTTCCTCCGAAGGTTCTGATACACTGGTGTTGGTATCAATCTCTGACATATCCTCGTATGAAACTTCGTGTGAAGACTGTGTTTGTGGACCCGCTCTATATGCTGACGTAGATTGAAGCTTCGCGTAAAAGGCAATTGGCAGATATGACAAAGCTGAGACATGCTTCATGTGTTGCATTCACGACGATCTGTTATTATTTGGGGAACACGAGTCTCCATCGACTTAAATGTACCCCATTTGCTCGGAGCAGATGAGCATGCGTCATAGGGTATACAGCACACGAGCATAGGCCATGGAGGACATGCAGCAGAGGAGCATATATAAAGAGCGGAGCAAATGGAGCACGGGTGCATGTCTGATATCACTCGGGGGCAGAGGCTGATACAGTGACGCACGCCAAAAATCTTCGAGAGATTTATTCCAGATGGAGTTTGGACCCCGCTCTTTGTGGAACCGACGCATCTTACAACCACAGTGCCATATGTTCATGTTCATGATTTATAGGATCACGAAGACTTATGATAGCTATTTCATATTTGTCAGTCGTCAAAGCAACAACGATAATACACTATGACATCTCCATGGCAAATCTTAATGGATTCTGAAGAAAAATGTATTACGACAACCACCTCTCACGAAAAACTCGCCTATGTATGGAAAACCCATGCGGCTTTAATACAACCCACCTCCAACGCCTCCTCTGGCTCTCTTAAGAGTAGCAAGACCAACGTTTCAGCGTCAGTCACGCACGTCGCTTCCCTTTTAAGCTATGCGTGTGTGAGCGTGAAATGTACAGGTCCCAAAACATACATTCGTACTCAGCAACCACCCAAAAGGGGCCACTCAGGCGTGACACGGCGTGAATGCACTTATTTAAACCAGGGGAAACCTTTCTACTCTGACGGGCCGTTTTGAGGGTCAAAATTTACTCGCCGGCCGGACATAAAGAGGGTGCAATAAGCTTTCCCTAAAGGACCCAGGCCAAGTCCTCCAAACAGACTCTGGTGGGTCTAAGCTAGGAACATCTAGGCTAGAACTGTAACGAACCTCCCGGAACCTCCGTAATTTGTACTAAATTGTAAGGAACAGAATATTCGTTCAATATCTTTAAATGACTCAGAATGTGTAAGGCTACACAGGTCAGAAGTCCTTTCACAATAGGACTTTTTGTCTTTTTATTTATGTATGAAGTAATACTGTATATTTATTTATGTGTGTATACATATTATTTATATATGTATATACATATTATTTGTATATTTATGTATAAACATATTATTTATATGTATATTATATTATTATGTATGATGTAATACTGAATGATCGCATATAAAAAGTGTGTGCAAAGAGCGCCTAAAAAACTTTATTTTAAATAAGTTTTATTTTTGCCTCATTTTTCATTGCAAAGTTGTCTACTTTCTAAATTTTCATTCACTTTTCGGCGGAACAGTTCGAAAACGGAATAGATACAATGCCCACTTAGTTTTGTACTCTCATAGATCTACACTGGTCGTGTAATTTCGTAAATGTAGCCTATCGTCCACGCAAAAGCTTCACTGACACTTGCCCGAGTTCGAGCCCACACATTGTCCCCCACAATTTTCCAACAAGATATTCTCTAAATGATAGTTTAATGTTAATTATATCATAATGAAATTAACATGACCGTGAGCTTGGCCTTCACCCATAGGCTACCTGGACCTAGCTAAATAATATGTCAGATATGATCATGGCCTTGACCTTGACCGTTGCCTAACAACGATGACGTCATCCTAATCCTGGCTTCTGATTGGTTCAGGACTAAGAAACTGGCTCTAACTACTTATTTGCAAGAGCAAATAAGCTCACTTTACATTTCGGGGCTTCTTTCGCAGTCATCTCATGTCCTGATTATCTCATTTTAAATCTTGTAGAACAAAGTGAGTATAATTATTGGAAGTTCCGTAGAACCTCTGTGATCATCTCCCTTCCTTCCATCACACCTACTGCATCTTGAAGAAATCAACCTGTCGTTACTCTGAATATTGCTATTTTGAACAAAAAAAAATGGACGAAGTGACATTTTACAGCCTGCTTAGTACGTATTCAATGCTAGTTTACCAGTGCCCGCCACTTTTTCAAGTACCGAGGGCCTCCAGCCGCTTCCACCTGCCCCCCCCCCCCTCCCGGGGAAATTAACAAAGGTGGCCTCTGAGACCAGTGTCAAAGTTGGTCTTATGTTCTTGTTTCGTGAGTGCGACTTTTGCGCTCAAATTGATCTTGACTTTGTAGCAGAGAAATAGACACTGTGTTTTCAGTTGAACTGTATTCTGAGATAGAGGACATTTTTCAATGGAGATTCTTTACTTTCTTTGTTTCTTGCACCTTTATCTTGTCAGTATTTACCAAAGTAAAGGTCTAATCAAACAAAAGTCATGTTTTTCTTGTAATGGCATTTTTACAAACATAAAATAAAATAAACATCACAAAAATCATATTTTTGCCCCCAAATTGTCATTGGTTTTTCTTCTCGACAGCAAGGCACTTGAGGTCAACTCAAATTTTATTATGATAACTGATATATAATTAGGCTATAGATATACATCAAATTTACAAACGTTCTTTTTTGGCAACAGTGATCAGTTCATTGTTTTTAAGTAACAAATAATGGAATTTTTCATATCTTTAAACTCAAAATGTGCACTTTATTACAATGTCTTAAATATTACAATGATTTGTAGGGTCCTTTGAGTCACTATTTGGCTGTTCTAGTTCTCATGAGAAACGATTCTCATCTTGAAAAAAAAATGTTCATTATAGTAACACTACTTTGTGATATCGGACACTTTTTGCTGTAGAATGTCTTTATTCTCTGTGGTGTTTTTTCGTAACTTTATCTTGCCAATATCGACCAAAAATTGGGTTCAAGTTACTTGACTACAATTTATATTTTTCTGATAGTTAATTATTTGAAAATATGAACTGCATCACATTCATGAACATCATATTTGGCAAAAGAATGGCCAAAATTTAAAAAAAGTATGACCTAAAACTTGATTTTCAAAACTGTTTGTACAAAAAAAAAAAAAAATGCCCACAAAACTTTTAGAAAGCTTTTTCTATCAACGCATAGCCCTCTGAGTTCTTTAAGAACGTATTGGGCTCCAGTCCCTTTGAGATTATGGTAGCCTAAAAACAACTTACATTTGTGAACTTCTGATTAAAATGAAACTCAAAGTTAAGCCAAGAAAAAGGATGACACTTTAAATTATTTTGCTCCTATTTGAGATATTAAAGAGCAGTTCGGGTAATTTCCATCTCGTTTTTTCCTCTCTTTCAAGTATCCTTTTGTCAACTTGTCCCACAAATGTAGATGTCATCTTTGGGGGAAATAGATCTTCCGATCATATTTTTACACAAACCCAAAGCCAATATAGTGAAAAACGTAATGTGCTGCCGTCTGTATTGTTTGCAGGCTCCGTGACTGTCTTCTCCCGAAAAAGATTGAACTTAAAGAAATCGGTGTTGATCGAGAAGATAAGGATATTTCAGGTCAGATGATTTATCAATAGTTCACAAAGTTTTAAAATATATATTAATTTTTTCTCCAACTTTGCTGACCATTTTCAAACTGTTTGCGTTAGGGAGGCTTCTTTGTTTCCACATTTAACACGTAATGCTCACAGGGTATAAAGAAATGAAGTTGTTATACAAGCACTTCTACTGACTGATGATAAAACTATACGTATGTGGATAAAAGTTGTATGTTTGAATATAATAATTGTCGACGATTAAGTCGCATTTATAGTTTAAACCTGTTTGTAATATGACAGGATTGTAAACTGTGGGTTGTTGCGTTTATTCTAGGAAGGGTTATTAAAAGAATTATAGAGGAAAAAGCTGTGTTGTATCAGCGGGTCTAACACAAATCTGATCTTTTGTAATTTACAGTCGAATGGAGCTTTACGTCCGATATCCAATTTGTACTCTGCTTAAACTTTGAAACCGGGTGTTGGCAGGTAATGTATTTAAGGAAAATATAGGAGTGCAGTATTGAAAATGTTTATAGATCCATCGTGTGAAATATAGCAAGTAATTACGGTTACTTCGTCCCTATACAATAAACGTGACAGTGAGAAGATGATGTTTTATTATTGGAAAAGATATAAATAGATTTTTCATTACAAAGAAAAGAAACTATTGAAGAGCTTCCTAAAAAGTTTTCCATGTTTGAAGGACTTGTATTTTTTTGATGTTCATGTAATTGTCCTTGTTTAAGTTCAGGTAATTAAAAGTTGTAATTCCTTTAAAATTTCAAAACAATAAACACCTCGTACACACCGCATATACTTTTTGTAATTGAAATCTTTTAATTATTTTGAACAGTCAGTTTTCTTAAGTACTGGCTACAGGAAATATCTTTTGCTTATATATATTTCAGCTCGAAAACGAAGAACTATCGAAGGAAAAGTATCAGGAAATCGTAAGAAGATATTCTCCGTTCTTCCTGTAATATATATATATATATATATATATATATATATATATATATATATATATATATACCGATATATATATATATACATATATATATATATATATATATATATATATATATATATATATATATACATATATATATATATATATATATATATATATATATATATATATATAATGTAAAAAAATACTGTCGGGTTAAGTTTTCCATCTTAATGTCATTTAAATCAATCACAAAGCACCAAGGCTCCAAAACCTTCACTCCTTAAAATGATTGTAATCGAAACTTTGGGTAACACGGATTTCGACAGTCAATCTATAAGAAAAATGCTATGACGATTCGCAGTATTTGTGTTGCTAAATAAGTTGATAAAGTGTGAATTTATCATGAAATTTTGGCAATATTTACCTCGTTTGCTGGAATATACCACCAAGGAAATGCAAAATGCTCACCTGGAAACAAATATGAAGGTAAACGAATATGAAGAAAAAAAGAAAAACCAATGGAATTACAACTTCACACATTGAAGCGACCCAGCTTCCTGCGTGGAGAAGCTGTCTATAAAACCCTAGTGGGCTAAAAAGGCTTATTAAATGAGTGTATTAAATACAAACGTCTGACACACTTGATGTGTACTTCCTTATATTGTTGACTTCTCGTAGTACACATAAGAGAAAGCGGGTTTTCAAACAATGATGTGACCATTTAATCACATTTCACTGAGTCTTGTTGTCAGTTACACCTTTAACGAAACAGTTTGAATACTATTTTTCACCTCTGAGGTTTGTTTCTTTAAAATACGAAAATAATTGTAACCAGACGGTAACCTTGCTTCCTTGATAATTTACTGTGACAACGTGCATATCTTTCACGTCTTTTTACCAGGAGAAAGGCTTTACACAACTTTTAGGTATGTACCTCATGTTTGTCCATGTATTGTCATGGTAGGTTAAGTATGAACTTACGTTTAACAAACGTAATAAGGCAATTATTACTTAGATCTTTGTACCACGCAGCAAACTGTAGAATTTTTGAACATTGTTCGTACGAAATGTTAATTTTAAATAAGGCTAAAAACTTCAGACTTCAGCATATAAATTTATAAACCTGTTAAAACGATGGTATTATTGCAACATTATTAACCTAAGAATTGGTTGTTGTAACCCTGATATGGCTGAAAGGGATAATTACTCTATATTCATGCAACGATAATTCTAACGTTCCGAACTGGTTTCTTTATACCACTTCATGATATTCATTTTTAACAGGTACAACAGCATCGTAAGGCATTTTCTGGTTCATCTTAATCGTCGATCGGCTACTCGTACGTTTCCTGACATAATGTGATACCTTCTTAAGGCACAGATAGCACGTTGACTGTTTTAAGAAAGAAATGTTCCAACACTACATAAAGGAAGTTTATTTAATAACAATAAGTCACCCCAAAAGAGACAACAAGTTCTATCCACGGTAACGCAGTCTATGCAGATTGTATAAGGGGAAGATCACCGTACTATAGTTACAAATGCATAATTTCCAGATGACGAAACAGACCTTCATACATTATCATAAGCGATTCTACTACTTGCGAATCCGGATCCGAATGCTTAGTAACCGAATCTGTCATTTGAACTTTGAACAAATACAATAAGTTACGAAAAATGTGGGTTGCACGGCTGCACCTAAGTATTTTTCATTTTACATTTAATTTGATTTTCATCTTCTTCGTGGGTCAAATTCTGTAATTTTAAAATTAGATTTTGGTGGATAACCCGGGAGTAGTTTTTGAAAAGGTCACCTACATGTCATATCTGCTGATATCTTTTACATTTCTTTTTAGCTAATAGCCTGCATTACCAGATCACGTGAAAGTATTATCACTGACACTTTTTGCAACTAAATGTGTAGACCTTCAGGTTTTATAGTCTTTCATATTTCATGTAATATTCCGGATTCATTTTCTCCACAGTTTGAAAATGTGTGCCCCCAAATTTAATGCTGTATACAATAAAGTATATATATATATATATATATATATATATATATATATATATATATATATATATTAGTATAATATCATATGTATTATAATAACGCAACTTTGAGACATGATCTTGTGCCAAGATCTAAAAACCATGATTTTCCTGGAAAGATTGAAAGTGTAATAGTATTGTTAACATTTAATTAATGCCTTTGCAACTTTGTTTTGGTAAACAAATTCCTAGAAGATTATCAGCCACCACGTGTATCGACCTTTCCAAATGTAAACATCAAATCACCTTGGAAAACCAAGGAAAAATGAGTACCGTGCATAAAACTGCCTTAATAATTTTGAATTTTCAAACATTTAGTCAATTAAATTGGGAAAGGGACATTCACAGGTAACGACATGTCCCTTCGTTTGTTCTTTTAAAATTATCCCTTGGAAAAAGCAATAGTTTTCTCTCTCTTGTGTCAATGCTTGTCGTTGCTTTCTAGCGTTTGCAGATTGTAAATACGTCTCTTTCAAATGAGGGTATAAAATGCCTTTATTACTGCAAGTATATCCATCAGAGTATTGCAGTAAACTGATGCAAACAGAACCTTTGGTTGATGCGGGACAGAGTTGAATATGTGAAGGATCAGGATCTGCCGTGTGCGATTGTCTTCGTCGATCAGGAGGCCTTATTATAGATCACGGCTTTCTTTTAAAAGTTTTGAAGAAGTTTCGGATAAACCCAGTATTGGATTTCGTTACTGTAAGATCATGCAAAAAGTTGTGTAGAAGTAAACGGCATTCCGTAAGACCCCTTTACTGTTCCGTAGAGTATGGCAAGGGTGCCCTTTGTCACCCCTTTTGTAAGTTTTATAAGGTGAAACACTTGCACGAGCCTAACAGGTAGATCCTTCATTTAAGGCTTTTCATATACCTGATGGAGCCGAGGCCAAATGCGTTTAGTATGCGGATGACGTTACCTGTATACTTTCGGACCTACCCTCCTTCAAGTCCCTCGCTGGCACACATTCCACATTCCAGAAAGCAACTTGTGCCAGACATAATCCAACCAAAACAAAGGGGCTTCGTCTAGGCAAGGCACCTCCCTAGTCTAGGTATGTGGCGGGAAAAATCCTGCCTTTCACAGCCTCATGGGTTGATGACGCCATCAAAATCAATGGCGTTTGGTTCTGGTATGGCAGTGAGCTGTTACGGAACAGCTCCCTGGGTATGGTAACCCTGAGTCACCTGGATTGAGAAAGCGAACTTGGTGGAGGCTAGGTGGACAGATTTCAGCACTTGTTACATTACTTTGTTTGGGAAGGTAACAGTTATTAATCGCTTCGTATTCCCCCTCCTGTGATACTCGGGCCCTGTTCTGGACGTATTTGATCGTGTTTTGGGGCGACTTGAGAGGGCAGTATTTTGGGTCTTGGTCAAGAAAAACGGAACAAATTAAAAGGAGGATGGTAGATCAGGACCCCAAGATCGGCGGCTTGGGCCTCGTGCACCTTTCGTCAAAGCTCCGTTTTCTCATAAGTGTGTCTTTAGTGCAGTCGAGGACGCACTGCCCTTCGCTTTCTTTGTTCGCTATTGGGGGGCATATCCTTTCATTGGTTCTTCCCAGACCTGTTTAGTAATAGTTCACGTCATAGCTGGAGAATTACAAAGGCGTTCTGCCATAGGAGGGACACTCTCCGGGTTATGTCAAGGTAGGCAACGTTTCTCAGTCTAGTGCAAGGGACTTGTACCAGGTCATTTTTGAAGACATGACAGACCAACTGCCACGCGCTGGCTATAAGTCGAGACCCGAGGTATGGCGTCCAGTTTACAGCAAGTTACTTGAAAACCGTCGGGGAAACCTGCTGTTTCAGATTGCACACAGCACCATTGTGAAATATCTCAAGTGTCTGAATTTGCGTCTTGGAGATGCCATGTGCCCTCGCACTGGTTGCACAGGATGCAGTGCCGGATCCAGAACCTAATTCTAGGGGGGGCAAAGCATGCGCAAGAAGTATGGATCTTTGGGGCTGATTTTAATTTTTCCCTTGCTCTGAAAATTCTAGGGGGGGCAATTGCCCCCTTTGCCCCCCCTTGGATCCGGCACTGGGATGGGATGGTGTGCTCCACTTTTTTGCAGCACGACTTTGCTTTTCTCCTCTTGGAGTAGTTTCAAGTCCTGACTGACCGTCTCACATGTGTTAACACTTGGGCGGTCGGCCAGAACTATGCTCTGTATGGTCTTTCGCCCCCGCTATCGTTGAAAACCTACGTTTGGCAGCCATTAAGCTGACCTTGTGGAGAGAGGTGTGATGTGCTGTTTAGGGATGTCTTAAGGCGGTCAAACGCCGCCCTGGCTCTATTCAAAGTGGATACTAGGATGGGAGTTGAAGAAGACTTTACCTGCTTGTCCAAAACGGCGTCCGGAAAGTGGTGGGAAGGTAGTGGTGCACCTTTGGATGGTTTCACTTGTAGATATGTAATATCTGTAAATATGTAAAATTGTAGTATAAGTAAATGTAAAATATGTAAACTTGTGTGAGTGTGCAAATATTAAATTCTGCTGTGAGTATACAAAGGTTTTTTTCTTAATTGTGTAATTTTGTTATAGAAAAGAGCCCTTTGTTTGCTAGTGCATCATGGATAGTTTTGGTATTGTGTTTGTAATCCTTTGGTGAAAAATGGGACGAACAATTACTGCTTTTGGATGATTTTGTCCAAATCTCATGCCATTTAAAATCGTCAAGAACAGTTATACATTCGAGTATCGCTGCCTAGACTATTCCATCGTAAAACAAGATTAAATTAACGAGCAGAGTTGTATACGTTCAAGGTTTGTTTATGTTATAGAAGATACAATTAAGTTTGTCCCTCAGCCGGAAGCGGCTATAATTGAAGTAGAAATTCCCATTATAAAGTAAAACAGTCAGATCATTACCCAATAAATATTCCTTCGTTCGTATCCTTGAAACCGTCCAAAAGCATTAATTACAAGGGCGGATCCAGGGGGCAACTAGGGACAGTTGCCTTCCATGACCAATCTGGCGCCCCCAAATACAAGAAAAATGCGCCCCTGCGTCCTAAGAAATTAAGTAAAACTACCACAAGCTGGCGCTCCGTTTTCAAACTGCCTCCCCCTATGAGCTAGGGCTGAATCCGCCCTTGAGTAATTGATCCTACCTAAATCGTCCAAAAGGCGCAGGACGAAAATGGAAGATGGAAAACGTAGTCCACAATTTTCCCAAATCGTCCCATTTTCACTGGGCGCGGTCGGTTTGGACTTGTTTGGATTTCTGTTTACGTTCGTGTTCGTTTCTAAGCACATAAAATGAACTTTTATTTGTAGAACGGCACTTAACATTTTTTGTGTATTTTAAAGCAAAATAAAGTCAAACGGTTTGGAACTGAAGCCAGTGCATCGACTCATGTTTTAAGACTTCGTCAAAAAAGTCATAGACTAAGTCCATATTTTATTGAATATAATTTTGTAATCATGGAACTTTGTCCATTGCATTTGCAGTACTGGAGATTTTGAAAGCAAAGTTAACGTTGTAGTAGGCCTGCTGATGTCGTACTGGCGTCGGTGAGGGCGGAGGTTAGGCTGAGGGTTGAGTCCGACTTCGTTCGTTTGCCAAGGTCGGCGTTCGGTAGGCGATGGGGTCCACTTGTTTCAGTGAGGGCGGACCGGGTGGTAGTCAACTTGTAAATATTGATTTTGTAAATATGAATTGACTGTAATGTGTAAATAGTACTGTGTTTGTACATATGTGGCTTCTGAGGTACTTCAGTTGTAAATATGTTTTAAATATGTATATGTATACATATCTGTGCCCTTACAAGGGGTTGGAAATATTGGTTTGGGGTGGCTGGAAGGAGGTTGGTCTGTAAGGTATTTAAGTTGCTGTAAATAGTATGTAAATATCTATGTTTATGTACAGTTTATCTGTGCCGTTACAAGGGGTTGTAATATTGGTTTGGGGTGGCTGGAAGGAGGTTGGTCTGTAAAGTACTTATGTCGTTGCAAAAAGTATGTAAATATCTGTATATATAGTTCTATTATTGTAATGAACATAATTTTCTGTTTGATTTAGTAGTGTGTAAATAGTTTGTGTTTTTGTTTCTGCCCGATCCGGTTTGAGTTTATTTTTTGTTTGTATGTGCCGTTTCGATGCACTTAAAAAGCGCCCCCTCGTCGAGCTCTCGTCGCTTTGCCGTGCTCAACCTTATCACTGTGTGATAGCTGTACTACTTATTGCAATTGTGCATAAAACCTTATAGCGTGCTTGTGTTGTAGTTGATAAGTAGGTCTGGTCGTGTCCATTTGTTTGTGACCGCGCCTTGTTTCTGTGTAGCTTGTGTTTTTCTTACTTCATCCTCTTTCTTGTCCTTTGTAAAACTAGTTGAGGTTTTTTCTCCTTTCGTGGCCTCGAGCCACACAAACTGGTGCTATGCCCGGAAGTCGGGATAGCACAATTGTTAAGTTGGAGTTTTCGTCTGGGGTGAGTGTCCCTCCCCCACAGGCGTTTACTGTGTTAAAAGACAATGGTGTCGAAATTAAAGAAATAGAGATGTTGCAGGCGCTTTAGGCCCGAAACACCTATGACCTTAAGTTTAAGTCTGATGCTGCCCGTGTTAAGGGTGTGTCATGCCTGAAGGGGGTAGAGGGGCTCACTGTCACCCCATATGATGGCTCTGTGACAGGTGACAGTGCTTTACCTTCCCTTCGAGGTAGATCAGCGCCTGGTTGCGAGGGTTCTTAATAAAAAAAAAATGTAGTAGGTGGTAAATGAATATATGCAGTTGCGGGACTGTCTGAAAGTGTGTGTGTGTGGGGGGGGGGGCAAACCCGGGCGGAATGACAACCTCGCCGCAGGCGACGCGGAGTGCAAATCGCTCCATCGAAGTCGTGGGGTCAAGGAGCCCGTCCTAGGGCCTGGTGGGGTCCAGGCAGCAACGTCCCCGGAAGCCCTGAGGTATTTAAAGAATTAAAACTATTACAATGAAGCATTCAGCTATCTTAAAATTCAACGTATGTGCACTAAACATTTCAGAGGAATCACATTTTGCCATTTTTATAATAGACTCAATCAGACTAAGAGGTCATTTTAATGATGAAGGAAGTTTGGCTTGTGGGTCGTTACTATGATGAATGAAGAGTTTGTACAAAAATAAAACACGGAAGATACTCTAACAAAGTAATCACGAAGCAACATTTAAAACGAGTGAGCGCAAAGCGCGAAAAAAAGCGCCGTTTTATTGTAGTTTTGCTCTATTTTGGAATGCAATATAATCCATTACATCAAAGACTCTCCTGTACTGTCCCCAATCTCTTACTCTCTCTTTTATTTTTCAATTTTTGTCGATGATCTGGGACAAGGAACCCTAAAGTTTTTCATTACTGTCCAGAATAATATAGTTTGGAAAATAAAGGTTAAAGCATAATTTGGTAAGGACAATGAAAGGTTTAGTCCCAATTCCACGCTTCTCGTATTACATTTTGGGCATGATTTTGTCATCCTAGCTGCTGTAATTTGGCCACATATGCAGTGTTTGCTTTATTCCTTTTATGATCCACAGCCTAAGCAGTCATAGTGCGTGACTGAAAAGGAAATCCTAAATCATCAGTTTTTGTTTACATTTTATGAGCCAGCAAACTTCGGTTACTCGCGTCACGGGAAAAGACATGACAAAAAAAAAATATGAGAGTAAACTTAGAAGTCTCCTCTGGGTGAACCAGATCAATTAACCTGTTATGCATGTTATGCATCTTAAGCGTAAAGATATCCATTGATGGTAAAAGTTCTTAAATCGAATAGTGAAAGGACTGGCTATCATCTTATAAGTTGGTTCCTCGCTTTACGGTTACTCGCGTTGTGTTTTGTCCGCTCTAATAGGACAACTTGGAAATCAAGTCAAAATACAAATAATTAGTTGAAACTTTGAAAGGATGCAAATTTATGGCAAACATACATTAATGTATAAATATCAGTCATTGACATATTCATCATTCCCTAAATACCCCACACAAAACCAACATTTATGCCTAACCCAGCGTTCCCCCGGAACTTACAGGTAATTCCAGATGTGCCAGGTGGTCGCCTTTCAGTAAAACTGTCTCACAGTATTTACCATCTCACACTTTTCTGTCTTGTTAAAATTTCTTAAGAGTATTTTGAGGTCATGGAAACGATCCTATACATTAGACTTGGGCTACTAACCTATTTTCAGAATTAGGTACCCGCTGTCCTATCAGTTGTGACTCTGAACTGAGTCATTACTCCTACAATGACATAATAACTGACGCTGGAAGATGGCATTACCGCAGCCACAATCTGTCAATTAGTAGCCTATCATACTAATGAGAACACCACTAGGATTACATTAGGATTTCAATGACGGAGGTGCCAAACTAAGAACCGCGGTCAGAGAATCACAGAGATCAATTGCCGGGAAAACAATAAAGAAAATATGGTGACTAAAAGAGTTTTTAGTACAATAATCAATTGGAACATGTAAATAATGACAAATGCTGACTCCAAAGTATGATTTTGTGCATGTTTTGACTAAGTTACTGTAATATAAATTTCCCAGGAGTCATGCCTACAAGGAAAGTGGAGTTACCCGATTCCTAGTCAGAAATCGCGACTCTGTGGTAGCGCTGGGTTATTCGTCCAATGCT
Source organism: Holothuria leucospilota (assembly GCA_029531755.1). Taxonomy (NCBI): domain Eukaryota; kingdom Metazoa; phylum Echinodermata; class Holothuroidea; order Aspidochirotida; family Holothuriidae; genus Holothuria; species Holothuria leucospilota. The sequence continues at coordinate 17,548,468 of CM055961.1, forward strand.
TGTATCTGGGAGCTTGTTATTGCTGTGACAACAAAACCACACAGAAAGCCTCAAACATTTTCCTTGCATTTTTAATTTTCCTAAACAGCTTGGACTAGCACCCAGGAAGGCCTACCGTTCTTAAAAGTCTCTTGAATAGGAAAATATTTTGTTAACATACTGACGCATTTAGTAACAAGCAATGCGGCTGAACTGCATTTTTGATTTTCTAATTAATGCAAATTCATAAGAATACCTGTGACCAGCTGATGCCTCTGGTGCTTTTTGTTGCAATATTGCTTGTTAGCGAAAACATCAGACCCTAATAAAATCGTTCACCTTATCATATGAAATTGGCTTGAAAAAGAACGTAGCTCACTAATACCTACTTTCGTGATACTTGTATGCACACGGTGTTATACAAAAAGGTTGAGAGCCTCTCTGCATGGTTAGCCTACTGTAAATTAAAGTGCTACATTCTTCACAAATTAATGGATTTATTTGAATTCATTCCTTAATAAAATATACAGGAAACTATGAAGTAATGTAAATTGGTCCACATAAAACAGGCATAAAAATTTTAACCTAACTTTTCATTGCCTTGCACCTTGTGCTACAGTGAGTGGTCAGTACAGGCCTCATGCTTTAGTGCTTGCATATTTTAAAATCTACTAGAATGGGTATAAAATTTCCTTCAATTATGCAAAAATTGCCTTTAGGATTTTGAACCCTAATTTTCAATTCTTGCTTCAGCAAACCAGGTGCAACTTGCAATTATGCACAGACATGCACACAGAAAAAAATTTGAACTTCTACAGTGTTGCCTCGAGCGGAATGTTCACTACAAATTTTACCCGAAACAGATTGATTTACACAAAAATAAATATTACATTTTTCTTTAAAAGAAATGTTTTATACAAATGGAATGGAGGAGAATAGTTTGCAGAAGTTGTGAAGCTATTGTACTGTGATTTTAATGATAATATTAAAAAAATGGGAAACATTGTTTGATGCTAGAAACTTCATCAAAAATGCTTGTGAACTAGACGAAACACTATGCGACTTTTAAGTTCTAATAATGTTTGCATCTTTAATGTGTCAATATCTCGGCAACACTTATCAAAGGCGCAGCACAATATAACCCATGCTCAACGACAAACCGTCTCGGAGACAATCCCTCCTGTGCGGCAGCTGCCCTAGCGGTGCACCCGATGAGAATTTACCTCAAAGGGACCCATTTAACCCCTGGGTGGAGAGAGGTAATTGAGATAAAGCATCCTGTTCAAGACACAACATAATGACCCAGGCAGGAGTCGAAGCAGCAAACTTTGGGTCAGAAGTCCAACACCTTAACTAATTGTGCATGTACATGCTACTTTTGGACAAGTTTTGGTAACTCAGGCCATCACATGAAGAAATCAAACTCAAAAAGTGATGCTGATCTAATTTTGGGCTTGCATACATGTACAATCCATGAAAAGCACCTTAATATTGCCTGGTAGGTAACTCGTTTGACTGACCTGTTGCAAACACACAATACACAGTTTTATGTAGGTCATTAAATAACTACCAACAAATATAGTGACATTCACCTCAAGATCCATGTTTGGGATGTCTGAAACACATAATAACACTCAACCAAAGGTGGACATAGGTTGCCATGACAAATATTTAAGATCCTTGACCACCAACCTTCCAGCATTTCCATCTCAAACTTGTTGCATGTTATGATGCACTTCTGGTAAGGCTCAACCATTTGACACCACCTTATGCAGGTATTAGCAGCTTTTAGTTTATAAATAATATGACTCTGGTTTTGTAAATTAGACAAGTTTTGTAACGCTGACATAATTTGAAAATGTCGGTTACTCGTGTTACACATGGTCTGGTTACTCGCGTTGCATTTTTTGAATGTTCTCCTATTCACCGTACTTTGGACTAATGTCATATTCATGGCCCAAGTTGTGTGGCTCATGTTTCTGAAGGAAAATAATAAGTTTCTCATATATAAGAAGCAATGGTATCAGGAGAGAGAGAGTAAAAATATGTTCGGTTACTCACGTTACATTGGCTTAGTGAAACATGTAGCTTGTGGTCACACCATATTTCACACCGTGTAACAAATAAATCACTTTTTATTTTGAAATCAAATAGGTAAAGCAGATAGGTATTAGAGAAGCCAAAGGACCTTAACAAGTCACATGTCTTTATTGACACACCACAGAGTACTGAAAAGTCATGAATTCGTTGAAAATGTAACTGCATTTATTTCAAAATAGGAAGATTTCCTCTATAGCTAATATTTTGAAATAAGTTTGTCAATTTTAATTTTTCTTTGAGTTTCTCATACTATGAGATATTGCTCATCAAAAAAAAAAAAGGTTATTGAGAAGGAAAAAGGATTATTTAAAAAATTTAAAGCCTTTGTCCACTTTGTCAAGGAATTGCCCTTCGGGTGATGGTGTATAATACTTTCTAAAATAAATGAATGTTGTTATGGGTAGTTGTTACAGAGACATGGTCATGGACGTCCGCAGTGAAAAATGACAGAGGAGCAATTTTTACAGGATGCAAATTCGCAAGGTGTGGCCGACGAAGGCTTTAATCGTAAGTACCGAATGCACGAAGCCGGAGACTGAGTACTTGGGGTCCTCACCGAAAATTTTTCCTTAATTTGATGGCTTTTGCTGTCATTCCGGACTAACTATAAAGAAAATCCAAGGTGCCCAGGTATAATTTGAAATGTTAATGAAAATACTTTCTTATCGTTATTTCAAATTCCAGATATTAACCTTCGGTCGATTTAACGTGGATGGTGGTAGTTGGTGGAGTAATTGAACAGTAGGAGGGCTGCAAGATTCTTAAAATAGTCATTAGTTTTCATAACAGGTGCCCAAGAGGCACGCCGGGAATTTTTTTCCGGTTTAGTTATGAAATTTGACATCAATGTTTTCCTTCGTTTTACATTGCCAACTTTAGCATAACATTTAAAATTCTCTCATGATCTTTCTAGCCTTTCATCCAAGAGAGAGGTAAGGGGGGGGGCAAGTGCCCCTTGCCCCCACGTAGTCCCGCTCATGTATATAAGCAACAATCTAAAGTCTTGCCTTGTATGAATTTTGTTCCCACTTTTAACTATAGCGTTTTTGATTCCTTGTCGAGTAAATGAGGAAAAAGGAATCTATGCAGTCACGTTGTCGAGTTTATGTATGTGCATTAGTGCGTGTGCGTGTGTGTGCGTGTGCGTGTGCGTGTGCGTGTTTTTGACGCCTAGCTTGTAAATACGATATCTCAAGATAAGAACGACAGATGCTCTTCATACTCGATATATAGATTTATCATATTTAGAAGAAGAACAGGATTGTTTTGATGGATGTTACGGATCATTTGAAAGCACCACAGGTTGAAAACTAAAAGCCTTGTAAGCACGATATCTCAAGGTAGGAAGCATGGGTACTTTTCATACTTGATAAATTCAAATGCGTTATGCTCCGTTAATGCACACTAATGTTTTAGCACAGGTCAAGGGGTATCTGAGGTCATCGGAGGTGAAACTACGAAATCCTTGTAGATAATTTGTAAAAACTTTATCTGTTAAAATCTTGAAGGTGACTACGGGGAACTAACTAGCATGTGGACCACCAATATTGTTTACAAGAACCTTATTGTTTTCGGTAAAGGGTAAAGGTTCATACGAGGTCACGAGGGATTAAATCGTGGCAACATCCTAAAACATAATATCTCATGAAAGTTAAGTTTGAGTAATAAACTACAGTGCCACAACTTGAAGGAATTCCTATCGGCAAGGAATCACTAAGCCTTCGGGCGTCTTGGTTGTGGAAGCGTTTTCTCAATGATTATCTACGCGATAGTTCCCTAGAGATTAACTTTACATCAGTACACACTTTCGCAAACTAGGTTCCCATAAGTGCAAGATCATAACAACAAGAATAATAAAAGTATTACATTCACATCTGCTTTCTTAAAATTTTCTTTTCGTAAAAAAAATGCGATAGCGTGGGTGTTTTGAGGGGACGACTTAGAGGTTTCTCCGAAGACATGCACAGCTAGCACGCCAAGGACACAATAAAAACCAAATAACACCACTATGTTTGCGTCACTGGAATCGTACTGAGTGGGGAAGAGTAAAGGACAGACAATACCAGAGTTCAAGAGGGACATTCCGCCGACTATTTCTGTCTAGGATGGTTAAAGCTCTTTGGATAAAAACTCATATGAAGGTGTTGATTTCTTCATTTGAAACGATATTATGCAATATTAATCGGTGAGAAATTGATTTTAAGGTACCTTGGATGAAATGCATTTGTATTAGGTTCAACACGTTGTTACAATAAGCCGTGTTTCTATACGTTATAATTAACTTTCCTTGTCGCTCATCTTTCATTGTCTTCATATGGCCATCGGAACCGCATCCCCACTCAGCCTTTGCAGGGATGGAATCCTACACATTTGCGGGTGCCTCTTCTACATCACTGACCCTTTTGCATACCATATATGTTGACTTATGAGTTTCAAAATTTAAAAATGTTATTTAATCACCCGCTACCTTAGTTAAGCAATGAATAAAGCTTTATTTTCCCCTACAGAGTACTTTCACTTATTAAAATTTGTATGGTTTATTTTTAACATAGTAAGTCTGAATTTCAGATCGAGGGATTGCAGCGTAAAAAGATGTTGATATGTACTTAAGAAGAACTGGGAACTGCTACGTCCGGCAATGTAGCCGAGGCGTTCTTGGCGAAAAAGGCAGGGTACATTCCGCGCCAACCGTTGATGGTTGAATTTACTTCATTCATCTCTCTCAACGTCAAAAAGAAATGGGCCTACATGCTAATGCTTCCTAAGCGTGTACATATTTTCAAAATTATGTTATTCTCTTAACATCTAATGCTCTACAAGTTACACTTCTGAAGCCAAAGGGTATTATAAACAAAATGACACTCAGTAAGACAATTTTGCATGGTAATAATAGGATTTTATAAACTGTGATTTATATAATTTATAGCAGGTTATAATAAACTTTGATAAGTAGTCTACGCCGCATTCAGGGGAGGGTTCGGGGATTGGTGGTAGGAGCTCATTCATGAGGGGAGGATCCTCACAAAAAATCATAGAAGTTGCGCCAGACGCTTAGTCCCCAGAAAGGCTCCCTAGAAAAACAGAAAGAGTTCTTCTTTGCATCTGTCCGGATTTTGAAGTGTTGACATATCAATTTTTGCTGAAACTTTTTCTGTCTCATACTTTCCCTGTCCGTACTAAAATATTTGGGATAAATTATCCTATAGCCCATCATTGCCAATATCTCTGAGGACGTATGAAGTGATGACCGCAGCTTATGTGCGTAACAGGTGTTACAGTAGTCGCATCAAGCAAACACCATTCCTCCTGTTCACTGGCAAAAAAACCAAGTGTGAAAAACATGCATGTATTTGGTAATGATTGTTATGCGCATGACCATGGGCAGAAGGGAAAACTAGATGCTAAATGCAAAAAGGGAAAATTTGTTGGTTATGACAGGAGTAGCCCAGCCTACCTTGTTAATCACCCAAAAACAAACACTATCAGAAAGTATCGTTGAGTTCGATTTACTGACCTCCATGAAAAGGAGAGCCAGCCAAATGTTTCAGTTGATGATGATTTTGTCATTGATCAAAGTGATGGTCAAATTAACGCCCAAAATGAAGGTAACACAGATGCGAGAAAACGTTATCCTCAACGGGTCCGGTCAGCGCCAAAACATTTTGAAAGTTTTGTTGTTGGAGAGCCATGGAAGAGGAAATGCAATCTCTTACTGATGATAATACCTTCACTGTAACAAGTTTACCGGAGGGTAGGCAGAGAATGGGGGAAAATGGGTCTACACACCTTAAAAGAAAATCCTGATGGTTCTACTGGACACAAGGCACTATACGTAGCCAAGGATTTTAATTAAATCCCAAGTATTGATGATTGTGAAACTTTTGCTCCAACTGCAAAGACGACCTCAGTTAGAATGCTGATGCAAATGGCTGTAGAGTATGATTTGAGTGTACATAGCTTAATGCAGCCATAGATTGTGAAATATATGTATACCACCCCAAAGGTTTTGAGGAAAAATCAAGTCAAGGCCTTGTATGGCGCTTGAACAAATCTCTCTATGGATTGAAACAAAGCGGCCGTAATTGGAATCGTATACTTCATGACAATCTTGTGAGCAAAGGCTTACACAATTAGAGTGTGACCTGTGCGTGTATGTGCCAAGTAAGGATAAAGGGGTCCTTATATCACTAGGCTGGGTTGATGGTATTTTACCTGCTACGAGCCGTGATTATCTGTTTAAGTCTGTCAAGCAATTCTTGAAGGTAAAATTTCAAATGACGGACATAGGTCAGCTGTCGTATTTCTTGGGAATCAAGTTTGATTGGTTTAATCAGAATGAATCAGAGTAAACATCTGAAGAAGGTTTTGTGCAAGTTCAAAATGGAAAACTGTAAGCCAAGAGGCACGCCTAGTGAAATCGAGTTTTCAGAGGGAATACTGTTGAGAATGAGTCTCTTTACCGAGAAGTGATTGGCGCATTAATTTATGTAATGGTCTTTACTAGGCTTGATCTTTGTTGGATAGTTACAAAATTATCACAATACTTTTCCAAACCAACTGTAGATTACTATACTTGTGTCAAACATGTGCTAACTTATATAAAAAGCACTTTAGATCACAGCTTATCTTTACATAGGTCAGAAGAAGGTCTTAAGTTACTTGGTTATTGTGATGGCGATTGGGGCTCTTCTGAGGATAGGAAGAGTACACCTGGTTACTCTTTTCTTTAGCTGATAATTTAGCACCAGTATCATGCAGCGCCGTAGCCACGGGGGGGGGGCTTGCCCCCCCCAGATATTCGTCAGGCCCCCTGTCACAGGTACGGCGTAAATGTGGGTCGGAGTTCGGAAGGTTCATGAGGGTTGGTCCTATAGGCACGTCAACGCCAAAACAACAATAGCCTACTCTGGTATATGTTGCAAGAATTTTAATCTGGATCTTGCGTGAAAGAACATATAAACATTATACAGATCTGGATATATTACAATTAAATAAATAAATAAACCAAACCGTCCGTCAGTCAGTCCCTGAGATTATCAGCGGACTTGTGGTTTGCGAGAAACTGCTTCCAGTTGGCGAAGGGTGAGTGTGCGCGAATAGGGTTTGGTTGTATTCATCCGGTGGCTACGCGTATTAATTTGACGAGTGCTCTGTCCAGCAGGTTAGTGTGTAGCTGTCCCTTGGAAGAGCCGAGAACGAATGCAATAAGGTGATGAGACGACTGAGGGAATGGGTGGTGGCTGACGTAATGAGCCAAAACTGCCTCGTGTAAACCCTGGTGGAGTGTACAAAATTACAACACATGACTAGCATCACCATAGCAATACCTTTGTCGAAAGTGACTAATTCGTCCCCGGGAATTTCCCAATAATGCAACTTAGCATACATTTGTCATACAATAATGGACGGCATTTAAATTAATTAATATACTGCTCTCAGCAACCAAAATACTCAATATTTTCGTCACACACATTTCATCCTCTTTTCACTGAAATACTTTCTTATGGATACTACGATAATACATTCAGCACATTTTAATGCTTTGTCTTTGTTTCATTTTTACACTTCTTCATTTCACGGCTTTTGCATTTCTATTTACACTTAATGCACCTTGTGCATAGCTTTTACTCTTGCATTTGATTACACTTACTGCTTGTCTTGAACAATTTTCCCATTAATCTCATGCTTACTAAAGTTTTCACCATGACCCTAAAGTTTGGTGAGAAATACTAACATTGTCACCTTTTTACTAGCACCAAAATAATAAATACAACTTACGGATCTCCGGAATGATTTTTTCTGTACTGAATGGACTTTCCAATTTCGTTGGGTGGGGCCTTAAGTGCCCGGAGCCTCCAGACCTTTTATACTTTTTTATTTTTTAGATTATCGACCTCAACGACGATATCTACACTGCAATGATCGACCTCTGCGACGAATTGCTTTTAATTTTGTCTTCACGTAGACATAAATATATTACCCTCAATGGTAAATCTGCCCTTGGCAGTAAAAATATGTCGGAGTCTGCTCCTCGATTCTAGTCCATCCCCGTTGCAAGATGTGCGGCAACTGCCTGCTTTTCGCGGGAAACGCCTCACCCACAACATCCCTTTAGGGGCTTAACATTTCATCACTTTGCTTAACAATAGAAAGATACGCGGCCTAGGCTATACAGACTGGCTCGGCTCTCCGAGAGAACTCGGCCTACTAAACAGAGGGCAGCAACCAAGAATTTAATCTTAACTCTCTGCGTGACACCCCCCAGATTTTTTGTGTCCTAATAAAATGAGTAAGAATTAAGAAAAAATAAATAATTGAACGGAACTAGACTTTGAAGTACTTCCTTCAAAAAATAATTAAATAAAATGTGTAAGACTTAAGAAAAAGCAAATGTGTGAAAAACACATTTTGCGCACGTATGAACTCAACTTATAACTTTAAAATGCCTACTTTCATTAAATTAGCTATATAGTCTGCACTATCGTTTAATTCGCATATGATTCGCTTGGACGATGAAACGAACGTCCCGACGACAAATTCGGATGTGACTTTGTCAGGTTTAGACCCTTTCTGCCTTTCAGATGCCGGTTGATTTACTGAAAACATGGCAAACACACACTAAAGACCTTTCTTACACGACCATTCCTATTCAGTATCATACACAAAATATGCCGTACGGTAAGGAACTGCCTTCGAATAATTCTTCTATCCTTAACAAGTATGTCGTGTCTCTCTCCTTGCCCATGACAAGTGCACTGTAGAACGATTGTTTTCGATAAGTCCTCTTTTTACTAGTTCGCACTGGCGTCTAGGCGGATTTGTGAAATTTGCCAACAAGGTCCGGATTTCATGTGTTTCCCACATGATCTCTACTTCTGCCTTGCTGTCAAATAGTTAGATTTACTGGTGGTATTATAGGCCTGACCAAGTAATATACCGATGACTGCGTGAAAAAAAATACAGCACCATTTTGCATCTAGACACCATTGAAAACCGGAAAAATTTCCGAAGGGAAGGGGACACCCTTAGACCCCTACATCAGGACAGTGATCTATGTCTTCCTTGCTGGAAAATAAATATGTTAACCCTAGGTTGGAGACACACGGTATGATCTAGGGGATATGTAATTGAAAAGTGGACATGTAGCCTATGGATAGGGTGATGGACAAATGCAACAGAGATATACTAGAAGGTGAATATGGGAGAATTGCAGGTAGAAGAAATGAAAAGGGATGCATAAAGTTCAGTATGATTCTTGTATTATCTCAGCTCATATGATAACCACGGCCGTACACAGCGGGGGGCAGGGGGCAATTTCCCCCCAAAAATTTTCAGTGCACCGTTTCCAACTTTGAGAATGTACAGAGAAAACGCAATAAAAATATAAGAAATAGCTGTGATCGTAATGACAGAACTTAAAAAATTTCAAATAGGTAGATCAATATTTTCATGCCTATATCACACACCACCAATCATTTACAGCTCTGTTAGGATATATTCAATCTAGCCTACTTTTCGTAAATTCTCGCGCTACGCGCGATTATGCATACCTACAATGTTGCTGTTGTTGCTGTAGGTAGCATCAATCACCAATGGCCTAAAAACGTTTTTAAACCGTGCCAGTTTAGTCATGAAAACGTTTTATAACCAATAACACTCCTTCCCCTCCCTTTAACCCTCCCCACAACGGAGTTCAATGGCTGAGGTCATGCTTCACATCATATCCACCACGCTCTCCAAAATGACTTTTGTCGCACTTAGTCACAACTACATTTCGTTTTCCTTTTAAAGCTAGAATTCCTCAAATGTTGCACCATTTGCTATCTATACGTCCTCCTGAAATTACAAATTTTCGCCAAGGGGGAGGGAGATACCCGTTCCCTTTAGTCCCCCAGGCCACAGATCAGTAATGCCACTTTTTGCCCCTTAGCAAAAAAGTATATGTGCGGCCTTGTGTATTACCATTTTCATGGATTGAGTTTTTCCCCATTATTTGAGAAATGGCAGACATGAGATTCGAATTTCAAGGCTGGGTACACGCAGCTTCAAACACGTGGGAAGTGCCGTTTCCGGCCATCTGGAGGGTTTGTAAAGCAAAAAATTTTCTTGCACGCTCCGCGCCAACTCATGGTGGCGCTCCGCTTAGATAGTATTGACAAGCCTGACCCTCGGCGTTGCCGCCCCCCCCATTTGTTACCTAGGCCCCCCTAAAAATTTCATCCTAGCTACGCCCCTGGTATCATGGAAGTCTAAAAGGCAGCAAACTGTTGCTTCTTCATCATGTAAAGCAGAATATGTCTCATTAGTTGCGGCAACCCAAGAAGCTCTGTCGCCACCCCAACTCCTAAGAGATATAGATAAAAACTCAGAATATTCAAGTTGTGTTTGGTATGGGACCATCAGGGAGCTCTAGCTCTTGCCAAAAACTCAGTATGCCATCAAAGGACTAAACACATTGACATATAATACCACTTTGTAAGGTCTGAGATCCAGAGTGGAAAAGTTGAATTGGTGGATGTACCTACAGAAGACAAAGTAGCTGAATTTTTTTCATGAACTTGTTTAATTCTTTTACTTATGTATGGACTGTGTTAAACTCTGTAACAAAGTGATGCATTTTGGTTCAAGTGGAGGTGTTAAATGTGAACCGCAATGCTTCACCAAAGTTACCGTACAAGCGTGAGACTGCGGTCAAGGATCACGGATGGAATGTTCTTGTGCTCAAAGTATGCTCATTATGCAGTGTATAACGTTAGATACTGTATGCACCGTGTATTTAGTGTGTGTCCATATCCCAACGCCATGTGACTTCTGCGACCGAGAGTTGTATACACGTTTGTTGTCAGTTTTGTATCAAGAAAAGGAGAATAAATTTCATTTGCCCAAGATAGACGCACTGTCTTTGTTATTTAATCCTCCATCATGTCTTCAGCCGATCAGTCTTCAGTAGCATATGAGACACCAAATTGCATGTAAGGACACCTATTTTTCAAAATTTTTCAAAGGGGTGGGGGACACCCCATTCGGCCATGGCCTCCCTCACTGATGCCGATTTTTTTTATCTTTGATTTTCTAAAAATAGGTAAATTTTTTCACACAAATTTTACTTCAAAAGGTAGCATATTAATTCCAGGTTGCATGTAAGGACACCTCATTTTTCAAAACTTTTCAAAGGGGGAGGGCGACACCCCATTGGGCCAATGCCTCCCTCACTGATGTTGATTTTTCTAGTTCCTAAAACAGGTACATTTTTAACACAAATTCTACTTCAAAGGGTAGCATATGTGGCACCAGATTGCATGAAACGACACCTAATTTTTCAAATTTTTTCAAAGGGAAGGGGGACACCCTCTTCTGTTAGACCCTCCCCAGGCCGGTGATCACACAACATTTACTGCATCCTTCCCTTCAGAGAAATCCTGGGTACGCCACTGTTCACTGCTATGATCCAACAGTTGTCGGTTTAGTAAAATCTTTATTTTCACTCTGTATATACTGACGTCAAGAAGGTCACTGTGTTTCGACGTTTGTTCAGATAATCTGCCGTCTGTCCCGGTATTTTGACGAATTGTCGGATACATTGCCTCTGTAATATTGCATTCTAGGTTACTTTATATTCGTCATTAAAAATTACGTTCTGACGTTCTGACCTTATTAGGGGAATGTGCTAGTAATGCCTATAACCGAAGAGGAAATATGTGTTTAAAATCGTCTTGAATCCTCCGTTTCTTCAAACAAAACTGTTTAAGGGAACGTCTAAGGGACCTCTGTCAAACATGGGAAGGGCCCCTTCCGGCCATCTGGGAGGTATAAAAAACAAAAATTTTCTACGTATGCTCCGCGCAAACTTATGGTGGCGCTCGGCTTAGATGGTCGGCCCAAGTCGTACCCCCGGGTACAAAATTCCTGCATACGCGCCTGCAAATATACTATTAAAAACCGAAATCAGGAAGTATGAGGCTCTCTGCATTGGTGCTGGCATTATGCAAACGCAAGTAAATTTTCAAGATTATAGTAAATAAAGTGGAATAGTGTTAAACGTCGCTTTGACATGTGGCAATGTTCTCGTTTCATTTCAAACATTTCGAAAGTCTTGTTTTTAAATTGCCCTTTTTACGTATGCTCAAGAAGTCCCCTGGTCATGCGGGTGTATGAGTCGAGCAACTTTTGTCAAAGTAAGAAGGCCACATTTGCCTGATAAGGTTAAGAAATCATCTGATCACTCAATTCTCTCCTCTTGTAACCTCTCTCTCCTCTCTAAACTCTCAAAGCTGTCTGGCGCATCACCCTGTCCTAGAAAAGATTCCACTCCAATGGTGTGGAAGTCTTTCGAGTAGGAGCGGAATCCTAGGAGGCTGTCGCTTCAAAGAGGGGTTTCTCGTCAACGGGGTTGTGGTAGCTGCCCTCCCGAGAGCTTTTAGCTTCCTCTGTAGTTGTTAAACTACTTGCCCTTGTTTAGGAAGAGCGTCCTTGTGGAGGGAGACCTGCTGGATTGTGGCCTTTTGAAGATGGATGCGGCCGTCTTTTGGGGTTTTTCTGGGGGTTTTTAATCCTGCTTTCTAGAAAGACCCAGTTTAACTGGACTTTTTTGTGATTAGTTCAACTGGACTTTCCTGGACTAGTTCATTTGGGCTCCACTGTTACCAGTTTAATTAGACTCCACTGTGACCAGTTCAACTGGACTTTGCTGGACCAGTTCAACTGGACTTCATTGTAACCAGTTCAACTGGACTTTTTTAGACCAGTTCAACTGGACTCCACTGTTACCAGTTCAACTGGACTTTGCTGGACCAGTTCAATTGGACTTCATTGTGACCAGTTCAACTGGACTCTGATACTACACCAGTTCATTTAGACTTTGTAGATTGTATTGGTATCAGCTCAACTGGAATCTACTAAACCAGTTAGATAGAATTTTACTGTGATCTTTAACTGGACTGGTTTGTGATTAGTTCAACTGGACTTTACTGGACCACAGTTGAATTGGACTTTACTTTGATCACTTCAATTTAAAGTTACATGACCAGTTCAATAGAATTTAACCAGGTTAGTTTAACTGGACTTTCGTGGACCAGTTCTACAGGATTTTATTGTGATCAGTCCAAGTGGACTTTACTGGACCATTTTACTTGGACTTTATTTTGATCAGTACAACTAGACTTTGCAGGACCAGTTCAATAAAATGTTACTGTGATCTTTAACTGGACTTTACGGTGCAATAGGACTTCATCGTAAAAAGTTTAACTGGACTTTACAGGACCAGTTTCAAAATGACTTTAGTATAACAGAATAAATTCTCCACTAATGATAACTACCTAGTTCAAATTAAGGCAATTTTAAGTTGCAAGTTAAGAAATGTTCCATCAGTCCATCAAGTTTTGTTGCTTAAGAAAAATTCCACTGCGCAATGATTTTCGCTTTCTTTAGCGTTAGAAGATTTGAACTGTTACTACAGGAACAAGCCCAGTTGAAGTCCAGTTCAGTCACTTAAGTAATGCCGTCATGTAATCGTGATAATTAGAAAGAAAGTCCAGGTAAAATTATCTGGTTCCAGTCCAGTCCAGTTAAAGCCCCGTTGAGTCCGGTTGGGTCCAGTTGAACTGGACTCGACTAGAATTTTCAGCTGGGAGGGCAGAGACAGTCCTTTAAAAGGGTTTCAGGATCTAAGAAAGACCTGTTAGATGGAAAGTTACAGCTGAGTGGAAAGACGTCGACGGTAAACCAAAAATCTTTTTTAAGATTTGGTGTGCAAATGTAGGTAAACTCGGATCCCCGGTGAGCCGGCACTGCCGTATGTTTTCTTCGCAGATTCCCCCACGTTGACAGGTACGGAACTTCGGATCGAGGTGTAGCAAAAATAGCCAATCACCATAGGGAGAGTGACCTATTAGTTTTTGCATGAAACAGACAATTTTACGTAGTTTCTACATAAGAAACTGTGTGTACAGTCGGATCCCCGGTGGGCCAAGACCGCCGTATGAAATGAACGTGGTCGGCTCCACTCTGAGTGGTACGGCAATTCGGATTGAAGAGTAACCAAATAAGCCAATCAGTGGAGGGGAAGAACTGTACTGTCAGTTTGTCAAGGCCACAGGGAGTAGGAGGAGAAAAGCCAGTGGAGATGGTAGAATATTTTTACTTGGGCATTTTTAGTGCAATAGTATGTATTTTCCTTCCGTTATGTATCAGAGATTCCAGAAGGAACTCTCAATGAAATCAAACCTACTTCTCCAGTTCCAAAGAAAAGAGAAGGACATGGATAATTAAAACAGGTAGGCTTATTTTTCTTTTCCAAAACAGGAAATAGGGAACAACTCAGCGGCAAACGGACACCTTTCCAATTCATACAACTGAAAGAACTGTGCCCACGGACGGTACCTGTTTCATTCCTCTCCTAATATTAGTCGTTCATTAGATACACTAAAAGTGTACGGTATCTTTGGTACACCCTCTGAGATTTTTCATGTATACAATTTTCCGACCGGGCTCTAAAACATAGCTTCCGCACGCCTAATTTTTTTCCCACGAGGTTATAGGCAAATTTGATTTTCAAAATTTTTCAAATTTGTTTCAAAGTCATGGTTAGGGTTAATTTTAGAGTTAGGGTTAGGTGACCGGGATTATTTGGCCTGTTCTTTGATAATCCGGTGTCAGAATTACAATAAAAGGGTGGGAAAGCTGTCATTTTGTAATTAGGGGTGTGGCCTATATCCAAGAAGCTGATTGGTCCATTGACATGATTTGCCCATAACCTCGTGGGAAAAAATTGCTCCTTCCGCACTTTTCTAACGCTGCTCTCCTCTGATTGGTTCCTTTCCCCGACCTTCAAAAGTCATTCATCTCCTTACCTTTCTCTGATTGGCTCGCACGGGAGTTTGTTTTTAAGCACTGGCCGCAAAGGCCTTATTAGAGCTTAGTCCTGCTGTCATCTCTTTGGGTCGTCGAGTGGCAGTGGTCTATTCCAGCTGCTGTGCACCAATGTGTTTTACATGAGCGTGGGTTCGAATCCCGCTCGATGTACGTGGGTTTTTCTCCGGGTACTCCGGCTTTCCTCCCACTTGGCATAGGCTTGCCTCTAAAATCGGTTGCCCAGCCGACGAAGTCGGTTGCGCGCCGGACTGAAGCGCCTTCGGGTGGACCAGTTAACTAGCCGACTTTGCTTTGCTTTGTCATCTCTCAGTTCCGACCTAACCATCCTACGAGTAGAGGTCTCTCGGAAACTCTAAAAGAGGCTAAAAACTCTTCAAACAGCACTCCTGAAAGAGTAATTTTGATAAATACAAATCCTATTTAGAAGATTTTACAGTTATCCTAGCCAACTTGCTAAAAGCATCACGCTCTGCAAGAAACCAAAAAAAAAAAAAAAACGGCAAAACAGGATACTAAATCAAAAATTCCTTCCACAAAAAAGTAGCAGGTTTTCTAGAACCCTGAAAAGGAGAAAAACCGGTGATAGATCTCAAAGTGTTCAAAGGAAGTGTACAGCCATAAAAAGGTCGAATTAAAACTAGCCAAAATAGTCTGAAGGCGGAAAAAACCGAACACTTCACTACAGACCTCTCCGATACTGTCGGACATAGAGAAAATAGACCTTAGGGGTGTAAAGTTCATAACTAGCCCATAATAACAACCAGAATATCAATCCTCGGAGCCCTAAAAGGATTCATTTTAACAATGAGGGTACGATATACTCTGCACTGAGCTTAAGAAACTCTGCTAAGACATTGGCACTCTTTATCGGGAGACCCGAATATGTGTCAAAGTTTTCCAAACCACCGTTTCTAGCCTGGAACGGGCACCCAACCTAAAAGATTGCCTAGTTAACTCTAGAATGAAAGGTGACGGTGAACTGGATATAAGTCTGGAGGTTGAAGATTGCCATCCCGATGCTCTCATCAAGGCGCTCTGAAAGAGCTACTTTCTTTACTTGAATTAAGACCAGGTCGGACAAACTAAAAAGTCCCACAACTGATGAGGCTCAAAATCTAAAACCAAAAGCAGAAACATGTCTAGTCAAAGGTTGAAAAAACCTAACATAGCAGTACTACAAAGTATCTTCGGTCATTAAATCAATCCAAAGCACAAAGATGCCATTGGTCTATTAAAAGACACAATGTCCGTTAAGAACACTAGTTTTGAAAAACCTCAATACAAAAGACTGCCTACGTAGTATCAGATAATGCTACCGCCTACCTATTTTAACTGTAATGCCAGGAAGCTTGTCACCGTTTCCAGTTACTGTCCCCACTCTCCGGGGATCCCCCGCCTCGTTTTGAAAATTCTCAAGCAGACTCCATCCCTGATCTATCGATTGTATGCATAGACAATATGCTATAAACTCATGTAATTCTTAAATAGGTAAAAGGAGTAATTAGTGAGCTTATAAGTAGGCTGCGAACCGTATAAATGCCAGAGCCCAGATTCGGACTCAATTCCGGACTTAGGTCTGTTTGTGCTAGACGCCGAAGTGGCCCTAAATACGAGGTCCAGAAATCCAGATCAGGTTTCTACATTATCTTACTGATTGATGACACTGGCAAGATAATCAACAGGGGCGGATGCAGGTTTTGACTAAAGGGGGGGGGGGGGGTTGCGATATAGTAACTATCTAAGCAGAGCGCCACCATAAGTTGGCGCGAAGCGTACAGAGAAAAGTTTTGGTCCAGAAAACCCCCAGACTGCAGGAAATGGCATTTCCCACGCGATTCTTAGGGTCTTTGATCCTTATAAAAACAAGCTTTCATTGAAATTCCCTGTGTCAGAAAGTTTATGATAAATGTCCTGTCAGAAAGTTGTCGTCCTTCTTGTGAGAGTTACATGCTCTACAACCCGAGCACGATCTTGGGCGTCAGGAGTTCGGATCAGCATTCAGTCATTTGTTGTGCTCTCTCTAGGCACTCACAGTGACTCACTGAAAGTTGCTCGCTTGTGCTCAATAAAGAAAATTTGGTTTCTGTTTTGAAATCTTCTGCAAGTATTTTGGTATTGGGGCCTCAAAATTCAACTGGTAGGCTTGATCGCATGCATGGGATTTTTGGTTGTCTCGTTATCTAAGCGGAGCGCACCATCTGTTGGCGCGGCGTCAGGGTGGCACCAGGTTTTGCCCGACGGGGGGGGGGGGAGGGGGGAGCGACCCGAAGCCCTGACAGTCATGATGTCGTTGAGTAGTTGGTGAGGAGGGATTTGAAGAAAACTTGTGGACTAGATTATGCTATTGCGGGGCATATATTTCATAATATTTTTATATACTAGACAAACATATTTCCGCCCTGATTTATCGTTTGTTCCCAGAATCTAAACTTTGAAATCTCAAAGCGCGCGAATCGCGCGAAATTATTTTGGATAGGCCTACACTAAAAAGAATCTGTACTGAAGCACATACAGGGTGTCCCAAAAAATGTATAAATTTGAGGATCAAAATGCATGGTCATAATTGAATTTCCTGAAACAAAAATGGTATCATTCTAGAGCAAAAGGGTGGAAGTTTTTTCTACGTTGTCATTTTGAGGTTGTCCGGCACAGTCTGTCATGAATTAACCCTTCTCCCTCAGACCACATGCTGGATGTAACCCCCAAGGCGTCCAAAAACTGATTGCATAAGAACTGCCATGTTTCGCATTACTGCAGGAAATGTTTCCTGGGGGATATTGTTGATCTCTCTCCTGATATTATCCCTGAGCTGATCTAGTGTCCGTGGCTTTGGATTGCAATGGATCCTGTCCTTTTAGGTAGCCCCACAAGAAGAAATCTGGAGGAGTGAGGCCGGGGGAGTATGGTGGTCATTCAACGTCTTCGTGAAGGGACATTTGCGATCCTAGGCGTTTTCATAAGTCTTTAATGGCTGTCAAGCTTCCGTATACCCTAGTGAATCGTCAGATTTGGTATTTTCATAAGTCATTAATGGCTGTCAAACAAAACTTCCGTGTCTCTAGAAGAACAAAACAAGCATTAGATACAAATTTCAAAGGTTTAAAGTACCTTGAAAAAGTAATGAAACTGTATACATCTTTGGGACACCCTGTATAGGTCAATTGTCAAAGCAGTTGGGCCATATCGGGCATAACCTACACTGTACTTCCCTCCTCGAGTCACTAACCTTACCGCATGACAGACACAAGAGAAGATTAACTAGGTTTAGCAAAATGAGATGAAATAACCGACATTTACATAAATCCATGTATTCTGCTAATATTAAGCTACTTGAAAAGGTGGAAAGGGTTTGTACTATATTTAGCTATTAGTAACAGAACTGAGGAAGAGTGGGCAAAGTGGGCCGAAATTTTGGGTTTTATCGCAGAAATATGATCCTTTTGAAAGCCAAAATAAGTAAATCGACCAGGTCTGTAGCGACAGCATTTTCCCGACAGGGGGCCGGAAGTTCCGAAGTTCCGACAGCCCCTATGTCGAAGGGATGGTGAGGATGGGATATGAAGGAGCCTAAATATCCCAAGCCATTGCAGGGCATATTTTGCATAATATCACTTAATACTTCATGAGCCGAGTTGCGCACTGATAGTGTACTTTTGAATCTGAAACGTGAAATTGTAAAGTGCGCGACGCGCGCGAAAATTTTTTGGTCTTACACAAAAAATATATGTAATCATTAAGAACAAAAAGAAAAAAGAAGGAAAACTGTAGGGGTTGTAGACCATATCGGGGATAACACATTTTATCGAAACCACCTGGACTACCCTATGAATTACCCAAACTTTGCTTCTTGAGTCGCTCACCAACTGACCGTACCGCATGACACACAAGAAAACAGCAATAAGGCTTTGCGATACGGGATGGAATTTACGACCTCTACATAAACTGTGTACTATGCCTACATGTTACTTGTTAAGTTTGACAGATCTTGTGCTATCTAGCAATGTAGAATGTAAGTATTGAAGAAACTGGAGTGACTCTGTCGCGCGCCTAGAGCGCCGAAACTTTTGGGTTCTTTTAAGGGAGCAAAAACAGGTAAACCGTCGGGGCGACTTGTCGCCGTCGGGGACTACTTACTTTACCGTATCGACTTAGACTCCCAGAAGAAACTGTAAAAATTCCCCCACGGGGGCCATGGCAGGGTGGCCCCCTGCCCTCCCCCCACCTGGCGTCACCACTGCACGGCGTGAACCAAGAAAATTTGACCCTTCTCAGACCTTACAATCTATACTTAGGCCACCTTTTGTATGTTTGTCATTTCCATGGAAACATTACGTTTCTTTGATACCCTCCCTTGCTGTACATACAACCATGTCGTCTAGACGCACGAAGGAAAATATGCTAAAATACCGCCTACAGGTCACTGGCACTTCCCATGTGCAAGAAACTCCAGGCAAACACCCACTGTTCTTCATGGAATAATGTTTAAACGTGATCTTGGTCATAACGTACTCTTGGATAAAAAAAAAGGAATATCAATGGTGGTAACACAGGGGTTACAGTACCCACGAGCTAGAGCTAGGTCCGGGGTTCGAGTTCTTACTCAATCACGGTACCCAAGGCTCTCTCACTGTTCCCCAGTAATGAAAGGGGACCCAGTATATAAGCGAATTTTGGATTATAATACCTTCCAGAACAATAGTAATTTCTTTAGATGTATGATACCACTGAACAGTCTATTTTGCCCTGAACGTCTTTACATCCAACGGATGTCCAAAGTATAATTAGCCTTCTCGCTTTCTGATTATATTAAGTGATTTCAATTCAACGACAACCACTACCGGTCAACACAATAGCCTATTTGAATTTTTCAGCGGGAGTACAAGCGAAAAGCTGGAGTCGCGTTCCCCTTTTTTCATAACAGAGTTAGGCACTACTGGATGAGATTTCGTGGCATATGGGAACCAAGATTAGAGCTGGACCTCCTCTTGAAGGACTCACTGACTATATAAGGGTTTTGGATGAGAGAGAATCGGGACGATAGAAGGAAAATACGCTGTCAGCAAACTTATAATGGCATGTTAATTGCATTGTTCTAACTGGAAATAACCTTCAAAACATACCGAGGAAAGTAAACAATATATTATACAAAATAAAAAAATCCTCGAAAAACAAAGGGGGGTTAAACCCCTAAACCCCCCTTGGATCCGCCCCTGATCTATTTGCCACTTTGCCTAGGGCTAAAAGCTGTTAATCGAAGAAAAACATCGAGTCTAGATATTGCCCTATCCAGGTCTCTTCCGTCCCAGGTCCCTTGATACAGTCGTCGGACTGTGTCAAAACTCAAGAGTTGAGCATCCCATTCTTCAGCTATAGGAAAGTGTCGGTACACAGATTTGGAATTGAATGGGATTGAATTTGATAAGGGGTTCCTAACACCTTCCTCCTTTAATAATATACCTTATGACACCAAGGGATCTTTCCCGTCACCTTGCCATGAAATAAAATACGATGGATTGAATCTTAAACTACGTCTGATGCTAGGACGGTTACACAAACCCTGCCGTGTTACCGTTTTGACCATAATTACCTTGTAGACTAAATATTGTTAGAGTTTAGACATTGGCAATTTGGTATTGAGCTCAACTTGCTCCGTGGGTTGAATGTATCTGAAGGGAATAATGATATACAAACAGTGATTCTGTAACTCCACTGATGAATACATCGCCGTCATAAAGGCAGCTTTTTTTCATTGATTGTTTAGGGTAATATCTGAATACACGAGTATATTTGAATACACAGTAGCGTGACTTTTCGGGGGACTGATTCTATTGTCAAAACAACTGTTACAGAGTTCCGCTATCATTGTCCGCCTAATATATGGATTGTGAGTTCCCAACCATGACAAAACTTCCTGCGTGATCGAATTGCATAGGCAAGCAACATTAAGAAAGCTGCACTGGCGTTTTTTGCATGCTGTGTGCTTTTAGCCTTAAGTGAAAATACGCTGTGCAAATTTTTATCCATTCTGCATTCGCCAAACTTTCGTTCAGCTAATATTCAATTACTAAGAATATATTCGGGTAAGTACCGTACCACAAGAAGTAAGTACTTCTTACTATATTATATATAATATATATAATATATTCGGGTAAGTACCGGACAAAGTTATTCTTCTCTTGCTATTTGATTTGATTTGATACTCCACTCCAGTTATGTAGAAGCCTACCAAGACTACATAGGCTTTATGAGGATTATACTATGAGGAAAGGTAATGCAGTCAACAGCAAGTATTAAATAAATGATGTGACATAGAAGTGAATGGGACCTGACAAAAGCAGCAAAAACTCTTTAAACAAATAGAGAGTTAAGAAAGGTGAATGCAGAAAGTACTTTGTCATTTTTCTTTGGAAAGTGTTGGTATTGGTACTCTGAACTCGAAGCACATTTGGAAAAGAATTCCACAACTTAGTAGTAGTAGTATTAGTAGTAGTAGTAGTAGTAGTAGTAGTAGTAGTAGTAGTAGTAGTAGTAGTAGTAGTAGTAGTAGTAGTAGTAGTAGTAGTAGTAGTAGAAATGGCCTTAACCGGCTTATACGTCCAAATTTTCACGAGCTATAAAGCTATAAGAAACATGTATGGTCATCCCTTGCTCAGCCTGGCCAATTACATACATAACTGACAGTTAAACAGTGCTCAACTTCCAATTTTGAAAGCCTAATTTGCTTTCATGTCTTGCTAACAAACTTACATAACCAAATCAAACGACAACTTTAAAATTATTTCATTTCATTGACAGGTTGATTTAAAAGCATCTTTTGACAGGAAAACATCATACCACTAATATAACTCAATATTACAAAATTTATAAAAGTGTAACTTTTACTACTGCTAATGAAATGTATCGTCTTAAAGTATATCGTTATTATAGAATATTTAATTACTCATTTCTCTAAACGTAGTTACATTGAAAAAACAATGTAAGTGAGTTGATCCTCAGCCTCTGCAATAATTCAAATTAAAGGGCACTGACTACAAACAAATTATTATAGGTAGGTTTAATCGTCCCACTTATGTTTTCGTTTAAAGACAGACTGTCATCACCTCAAAGTATATTTTTAGTGTATGTATATCAACAGTTGTAGACTGCTGTTTGATTGACATCAAAGTTTGAAAATTTGAAAGATGCAGAGTAGCTCACATTCTGCACAAGGCAGAGAGAGTACTTTTATTACATTTTATAGCCTTGTGTGCTCACCAGGACATGGCCTTAAGCAATAAAACAGGTTTATTCTTGCACAAGGAAGAGCCTCATACAGTTATGGGAGGAGCTAGAAGATGCATAGTTGGGAGAATTGGAACTGTCTGGGATCATGAAAATTCCCCTTTAAGTTTATGGTCCCTTTTTACAACAGCTTGCTTGAACACTCCATTGACATGCGTCTGCTTGGACATAATACGATTCCTTCTTTCTCTCTTCTTTGTTATCCATGAATATGAATATTGTGAAATTTGTCATTACCTTGAATTAGTAATACCACTGTCTTATCAGACTTCATTGAAGCAATGTAGAAGTTTCTGATCGCTATGTATCTTACTTAACAATGCATGTACAGTAACTGTACAAATTTCAAGATAACAGACAACATAAAACATAGGCGTAGTTATAGCTGGGGCGCATTGAAACGTTTTCCTTAGATATTCAAGCAAATGACTACACGTCTATGACAAGCCCAATAATTCGAGAAACTTGGTTTATCGATCGATAAACCATTATTATCGGTCGACAATCCATCAACCGATAAACCAAGTTTGTAGACTGACAAACGTGGCTTATCGAATAAAAAACTTGGTTTATCGGTCAATAAACTTGGTTTATTGGTCGATAAACTTGTTGTTTTGACCGATAATGCAAGTTTATCGGTCGATAACCCAAGTTTCTTGAATTATTGGACATTTGGCGTCGATAAACTAAGTTTATCAACCGATAAGCCAAGTTGTTTAATAAACTTGATTTATCGATTCCATAAACCAAATTTATCAATTAGATAAACCAAGTTTATCGAAATTAAAATGAAAACCTGGTTTATCAAATCGAAAAATTAGGTTTATCAGTCGATAAACTAAGTTTATCAGTCGAAAAACCAGGTTTATCGATTTGGTTAACCAGGTTAATCAAATTGATTAACCACGTTTATCGATTTTTAAGTGAGAAATTCGATGAACCTGGTTTATCGACCGATAAACTCGGTTTATCAAAAAAAAAAAAAACTTTTCTTATCGGTCGATAAACCAGGTTTATCGATCGACAAACCAAGTTTCTCGAATTATTGGGCATTTGGCGTATCATACACGCCATCAGCCTACCTTTATTCACTAAACGTTACATAAAAACACAATACAATGTAAATGTTGTTTAGCTTATTGTTTAATGTCTTTCTCCATATGAACTATTTGTCAACTATTAGGACACTGGTCGTCCAACTTTCCTCTGGAGAGGTAAATACTGTACACAATTACCCTCCAATGTTGCCATTTAGGAGGATTTGTCGAAACATGCAAGATCATTGTTCACACACACTCGTTTGTATATATTCATGTATGAACGGCCTATGAATTGTTGGAAGATTTTCGCAAATATTTTCCCAATCTATAATTTATTGTTTTGCTATGATTTGATTAGAATGACTTGTCTCTGGATTATAAACCTCAGTAGAACACTGTTTTGACCAATATCTATGGATCGCATTCAGTAAAACCAATCTTTATGATTATTGACTACTTTTGAATCTACCAAATTGTTAGAACCTCCTAGTGAATAATCGCATCAGTTTCCTCAGAATTTCTAAATTGTATCATGTGTTGTGATTTCCAGTTCTTTTTGTGCCAAATGTTATGAGTAGTCGTTATGGTAACCTGTTGATTAGATGTTTTGTCACCTCTCCTCTGATCGCAACCATAACTGTCGATTTCCACAACGGAAATTTGAGGGACGACCTTAGGAAAATTGTGCACCCAGTGGAGGTTCGTACTACTCCGGGCCTTAACCCCACTTAAAAAATCCTGGAAAGGTCTCATGCTGATTAAAATGGTGATCTTTGAACCTCACTTTTCTATTGCCTTGATGAGATATATCTTATTACCAACGCCATGGTTTTAATTTCCCAAACTAATCTCCCCTGGTAATTAGATGATCGTACTGTTCATAGAGCTTAGGGATCAATTAGCACAAGCTCGACTAAGCATTCTCTTCCCTTTTGCTCTTAATTGTGGTTACACTTCTTTTGTTACACTTTTGTTTTCTGTTGTTACATACGCAGGGAGGTGATATTAGATGAAGATCCATCGAAAACTTTAACTTATCCTAATCCAACTAAATTGACCTCAGAGTGGAAACTAAATCCTTTAATTGGGGATTATTAAACTAAATGGCATTGAATCCCGTTGTCTAATATCTAAGCAACCTCATTCATACGTACAGCGACCCCAAGAAAAGGAATTATTTGGTAAAATGCTTTAATGTCTAACTAGTTGCCGACAGTCAGAACGAAACACTATTCTGACCAGGGAGCTCCCTTACAGCTTCCTGATTCTGACATTCAAAACGACTGTTTACTGTCAAGGAACCTAATGATGCTGGCAATAAACCAGTGCTTATGATTTATGCAAATGAGCAAAAGAAGGATAAGACTAAACTTTGCTGTCGCAGTTTGACTAATGTTTGCATTCGCTCGCATGATTTAAAAGACACACCCATATGGAGACAAGGTATAGTGAACTAGACAAGTATGTTGTAAATAGCGTCAAAACGCTTCGAAACCTTTAAATTAATTTACAGCTTAAGCGACTGGCAATGTTAAGACAAGGGGTTAATTTCCCGATCTTTTTCCGAACTTCTAATCGGGATGTAGCAGACCACGTGTCATACTTAGTACTTAGTTCTTAACACCTCTAAAGCATATTGAATCATCAAAAACAACACTCAGAAGAGATTATTGTCGGCAACTAGTAGGTTTCTCCATCCAAAATCACCTCCCTGATATATGACAGGGAATGGAGAATATTCCAATGATTGGAGTAAATCTGGTGCTAACAATGACTTACTCCAATGTGAAAATTTACCTGTATCAGGTCTTCAGATTGTGTCCTCATTGAGGTAACAGATGCAATAAAGCGAGATATCACTGATAAAAATGGTTTTAAGGCAAACGTTTCATCATTTCTAGATATTGCTAAGTTGTGACTATGCTTAAAATCATTTTGTTAGGATAATAATTACATTAATGAATGCAAATATTGTAAGGATTTTCACTGGAACAGTAAGACCTGTCATATCTGGGCACAAATATTAATTGAGAGAGAAGGCGATTCAATGTCATTCGGTCACAACGTATCTGAAACACTTTGATAGAGCAGGCTGAGATCAAATCGGGAGAAAAACGGAATCCGATAGTATCTTAAACAGAATGGAAAAGTTTCGAAAGCAAGCCAAGTTAAGGGAAACAATTGTTCACAAAGGTAACTTACTTGTTCCTTTGAATGTCATGTCTACGTGAAAACCGACTGTGATGGATGGATTGTTAAGAGTTTTATGATTCCCTTGATAAAATGGCTATGCATGTTACGCAATCTGTAAAGAACTTACTCTTTCGAATGACGTTCTGAGTTCACTTGTAAAAGGACGATGAAAAGGATTAAACCCCCAACACTGAACCAAAGCATCCTTTCTTTACATTGACAAAAGCTGAATTAGGAAGTAGAAAGATGATTGAAATTTCAATTTTGTACTCCCTCTTAGGGTTGTCATCACATTAATTTCCAACTCAATAAAAGCACCATGTTCGTTAAAAATCAAGCAAAAATTAATTGATAATGTTCTAAATAGTTTTTTTTAGATTGCATGATCCTGAATCACTTAAAATAAAAGGTGACTAAAGAGACAGTATGGGCATTTTGAAAGAATGGCTGGAAAATCAGAAAGATACGTACTGCCAGAAAGATCTTTTTAGTTTGTTCCTTGCTTCAAAATATGTTCACAGGACGACAACATATATCAACTCGCTCATCAATAATTGCGGAGCATAAGGGAAGAATATTAGGCTGTCCAAGTTCATTTGACCATATCAAGCAAGATATCACTTGAAAAAGGTTGTGCCTAATATGGCTTTCAATTTGTATTTGGCCATATCGTACCAAATATTAACATAGTAAATCATTATGCCATATAAACATATGAATTTTTTACATTGTTATGTCAAACCAGACATAACTTAAGAAAGATCATGCGAGATATACATATCAAGTTTTATAGGGCCATATCAGGCCAGATATCACGTGATCTTGCCGGACATGCATGTTAAGTTTTTTACGGCAAATATTATGCCAGGAATAACCTTGGCAAGACCATGATGGCAGATATACATGTTAAAGTTTTATACGTCCATATCAAGCCAGATATCACGTGATAAAAGACCTTAACAGATATACAAAACAAGTTTATTTGGCCATATCAAGCCATACATGATTTGATAAAAAAAAAACCATGCAAGATATGCATATCAACATTGATTTGGCAATACAAAGTCAGATATTACTGACAATGATAGATGTACAGTTCAAGTTTTATAAGGCTATATCAATACTTTTTGGTTTAATTAAGTTACGTGACCCACATTAAGACCACCTTGGGATGCAGTAGAATGTATCTGCATACCGGTGTAGTAAAAAACAGTGTTTCTAATACAAAGTCTACTAAAGTAAAATATGTAAATGATGTGTGAATGTAGGCGGAGTCCAGCATTTAGAGCCCTGATTTTCATTTTTCATGATTTAGGGAGTAAAATTTGACATATAAATCAAACCTTCAATAAAATATAGACTGAAATATGCACCACAGTGTAATTAAAACCCAAAACGCATTTTATGCATATAAACGTAGGAATTTTGAAGTATTTAAACCATTCGCGACTTAGCTGACAACTTTCTGTAGTTAACTCAATTTCAAAATGTTATAATAGTGAACTTTCTTAAAAGATATGCAATCAGTTCTTGCATTTGTCGCTACCTTTTGTCCAAGATCATGTGTAATATCTGTTCTTTTCAGGCAAACTAGAAAAAGGCCAAGCATAACAGACCCATAATGTAGGGGTTTAAAGGTCAAGAGGTTGGTCAGTTAAGTCTTGTGTTTTTTTTTCAGGAGAAGTAGCTCTTTTGGAGAGCAGAAATCTACTTCGGGATTAACGTTTGGTTTCGCCCTTCGGCTCTTTGAGGGGCTTTCAGAAAGCATTTGCCCATTTGTTGTCTCTTCGGGGAGGTAGCTCTTTAAGGGGAGAGTCAAGAAGGGAACTTTGGAAAAGTCGGTTGGTCATGTTCAGTCTTGTCTCCCTTCGGGGTACCATACTCATTTGCGGGGCAATCCTCCATTAGGAGTAACCTTTGGTTTGCCCTTTGGTTCTTCGCCAGAAAGTGGAGGGGACTTTGAAAAGAAAGATTTCCCGGCTTTGCAAGGCTCCTAATGCTTCATGCAAATCGTGAACTGTATGCTTAGCTGAAACACAGCATTGGTGCAGATATGGACTAGGTATACACCACACATCTGATCCATATACCATTATGACTGAACCAGATGAAATCCATATCTGGTTCAGATAAACTTTCATATGGTACATGTATGGGCTATCACTTATATCAAGTTATATCTGCCCAATTCTTTTTAAAGCCAGATACAATTTCCATATTTATTCCAGATGTGGGTCACATATAAATTTCCTCCATGGCGCATATATGGATTTGCCCTATATGGGCCATATAAGGATTTACCAGGTATGAGACATATGGGTTTGGCACGTATGCACCACATCTGTCCCAAATAAAAATATGAGCCATATACAATTTAATATTGCCCATACATGGCTTTTATGTTATATCAAGTTATATTTACTCAATTTTGATAAAACCAGATAAATATCCCATAATTAATGTAAAAATGAATTTCCATATATGGCCCATAAATGGAATTTTAGTTAGGGAAAACAGGCTTTAACATGAAAACCACAGTTCAGCTAGCATGCTTAGTGTTAAGGAAAGCCGAGTTTGCGACCATCCTGATGTCAGAGAGATGAGCTCAATCCCGCGGAAGAGTCTCGAACCATGACTAGACCTCGAATGGGTCCCTATTTTGAAGTTAACCCTTATCATGAAGTATCACTGTATGAAGACTGTAAAGAAAAATATAAATTTAGCCCCTTTTGACACAATTTGAATTACTTGATTTCAAAATTTTGTACTGAAGTTTGCCCCAAGGTTTGCTAATAACTCGTTCCTTTGGTACTCGCCAAAATTAACAGTCATGAAAACTGTAGTTCTTGTGGTTCAAAGCCTGGACAACGAGCCAGTTGTCAAGGTAGGGGTCATTAGAACGAGGCTCCCTTGGAAAAAATTTCGCCACTTTGAAGATCAAAAATTACGTTACCTTACTGCATTTTGGTATATCTCGCCCCTGACAATTTTCGCCTTTGGAAACTATCTCGCCCCTCCTTTAGAACCTTGCCTGGCCATGGGTCTGTTGGATCCAGTATAACAAATGAATTAGGTGTTCTACCACCATACCTTAAAAGGTCATACTACTTTTTCTACTTTTCAAATAGACGCAAGATACACCCTGCTATTCCTTTAACTTACAATAATTTACAGTTATAGTAACGACTCCTTGAAACAAAAAAAAAAAACAAAAAAAAAAAAACAAAAAAAAAAACAAAAAAAAAAAAAAACAAAAACAAAAACAAAAAAGAAGAAAAAAAAACAGACCGAAAGGACTTTGCAATTCACCAATTAGGCCGATTGTTCGTTTGCGTAGGCGTAATTACAGAAGAGAACAGCATTGCAACAACGCATGTCAGGCCAATTCTTTTCGACTTTCCCTTTCTTTGCAAAAACATGTTAGATGAAAATTTGAAAGCTGTAATGGTTGGCCAGGCAGCAGAATCGCCTTGATATTGGCAAAACACACTTTCTTAGAAACTGAAATTGTCGCGGTACAGAGTCTGCAAGCAACTTTCGTCATGGGAATGATTTCGTATGCAGCATGTTGGCGAGCTTGGTGTGAACTGGTCTCTGTTTGCACTTCATATCTTATAACCATTATGATTTCTTCCCAAATCTCCGAAGATTAGAAGTATATCTCCAACCTCTGTAGTGATCATAGAACAGTCTAGTATCACGAGTAGTCTAAGGTAGTATTTATAGCATGATGTGAAAAATTGGAAGTATTTATCTGTCTTCACACACATTTTCTCATACCATTTCTACGGCACAAGTTGCTCTCACCTATATCCAGTACAGGATGGATGTTAATACCTTTGCACAGAAAATGCACTCTGAAATAAATTTGTTTATCCATGACCCTTTGATAATTACTATTCCCCTCTCTCCCACTACCTATTGCACTCTGATCGTCTTTATTCTCGTTGCTCATGATAGTATCGCCATTTAATAATAACTAAAATATTTTCTAAAACATGAGATCGCAAAACAAGACATATTTACATGAAACTTTAAAACCTGGAAAAGTCCATTTTCTGCAATCTGGAGTGTATTTTGATACGCCAGCTGATGGTAGCGCTTTGCTTAGTCTCGTTATAAAGATGTGTTTTTTTTGGGGGGGGGGGGGCAATTTCACCAAGGCCTTTGTTCGTATGCTTCTTTATGGAAAGAAGAGATTTATCAGTATAGGGTGAGCAATAAATCATTACTCCCTTCGCTGGCATGTACACGCTCTAAGCCGATGGGACTATCTAGGGTTGGCTTACGACATTCTTTCCATGTAGTGCCACTCACTAGCCAGATGACGGAGACCTCTTTCCGCAGGGGGTAGGTTGAGGTGGTTTTAGTAGGAAAGATGGATGAACATTGGTTTCTATCAAACATCGTATATAAACATAACACAATATAAACATAGGTGTAGGAGGCCTGGGTGGGGGACGAGGGTTGTTGCAGTTCCCAACAAGATATATCCTTAAAATTCGGGCAATATGTTGCTAATTTTTCGGGCACTGCAGCCGCACATATGAGTTAAGTTTTTCTGCAAGTCAAAACAGCCTCCTCCCCCAAATCAAACTCGGCTCCGACTCTTATAAATATAAGTTCAGGTTTACCATACTCTCTCTCTCTCTCTCTCTCTCTCTCTCTCTCTCTCTCTCTCTCTCTCGGGTAATGGAATATAATCAAAGTATTCAGGAGTAGCAACCCAAGGATCTAATCTGGAATGAATCACACAGTACATTCATAAAATGTAAACAAAATGAACTCAATTGTCATCAAAGAACGTTTTAATAAACTAAAAAAGACTATTCCAAAGTAATTAAAGACTCAGAGACGAAACTGTTTATCTTTTAATTTAGGTTAACTTGAGGGCGATGTTGCATTGCCATCTGCTTTTGAAAATGGAGTTGTAACTGCAAAAACAAAGAGGAAAGAAAAGAAAGAAAAGCTATTTAAGTTGTATCAATAACTCCACATTTAGTGCATGTCCCCTTATTTGGAAAATAAATTTGAAAAAAAAAAATACCTTTGCAGATTATAATATACCTCTTACTTAGGGCCACGTTTGAACCGGCACCATGTTAAGGTGAGTGAATACTCACCATGTAGCAAAAAGCATTGTAAGTTAAAGGGGGTGGGGGGGGGTTGCGTGGTCATTATGGTGCTTTCAAACCATTGAATCTCTCTCGTTCTCTCTCTCAACTGAAAGAACGCAAGAGGACTCATTGTCACCTTTAATTTAAATACGTTTCCTTTTAAGAATTTTCAGATCATTTTGGGGCTCAAAATATTTGGGTCTTAGCAACCTGTTCAATTCATGTTGTGCCACCTAATCTCACCTATTTGCGTATAGGTCGTTTAAAGTCTCAAGGCTACTCGTATCAGTGAATTTAAATGGAACATAATTTAACTGGATTGGCGGAATGGCCTGAAAGTTGATTTCTACATATTGTACGGAGTAGCACAGTGAAATGTGAAAATGAATGTTGTCATATACATCCCACATTTTGCTAATCTAAAACGATCTGCATTACACAACTAATTCACTTGTGAGTAGTATCATACATATATTTCTATACGGACATAAATTTCGAGTGTAAAGCTGCTGATTACAGTAATCCTTTCTTATTTGTTCACAACTCCCACAGTGAGGTTCTGAGCTGAACTTCAACGGCCAGCATGCGTTGAGTTTTTGAATTGCACGTTTACTTACATGGCTAGCCCGATATCTGAACAAAATTGTGAATCATCTACATGTAATGTGCTTACATTTAAAAAATATCCTTTTACTTACCAGATTGATATTCCATTGGAAAAACATCACCTTGAATTTCTTTGTAGCGACAAGACTGGTACATGTATTTTAGTTCCTTTATGGACAAATTGAAAATATAGTCTTGACACTTTGGAGATAAAAGTGGTTAGCCTATATATTAGGAGTCACAAGTCTACGTGTGCATGCTAAACGAATGGGCAGCAACTTAGTTGGAATATAACGGATTGTATTCTACCACTTTTGCCAAACTAAAATGGTGCGAGCAAATCAACCTTTTTGTAAATTAAGCAAAGGAATTTTTTAAAGCGAAATAGGCGAGTAGGCATGGGATGCCAGAGGTTAAAAGACCCCGATTCAAAACCTATTCTAAAACAGTATATTGCACCAGACCATATTAACTAGAACGAAAAATAGTAAAAGCCAACATTTAAAGGAATGGAAAAGGAAATAAATAAGTGAAACTATAAAGAAATAGGAACCAGTACAAAAGGTAATTAAAGAGGATTACAAGAAAGTTTGTGTGGGTAACAGGGTGTTATATTAGCTCTTAAAGTACCTGTCTCTCAAGTTAGTCTTTTAGTTTTATTGATGGACATATGATGGATAATTGGCCTCATTCGCGCAACTCGAGGTCAGTTCGGGGGTCCTGTCCAACCTCTTTCCACATTGAACCCCTTTCCCTTGAACGGACCCCCTGTACATCCCAATTCAACTACTTTAGAATTAATCAACATTCTCAACAGTGTTTGACCCTGGTGACCCCAGATCACCTTTGACTTCCACCAAAAACGATAGGCTTCTGTTTTCACCATAACGCTTTAGATACTAAGTATGAAATCTATCCAAGCCTCCTACCTTGCGAAATTGTGTTAACAAACTTTTCAGAATTTGACACCCGGTGTCCTCAGATGACCTTTGACCTCCACCAGAAAAATAGGATTCTTTCTCTTAAGATGGCAAATCTACATACTAAATATGAAAAGTGTCTGTCATTGCTATCTTGAGATATCGTGTTTACAAGCCATTTACAAGGTTTTTCGCCGTTTAATCTCCGGTGACCTAATATAGCTTTTGACCTCTGTCAAAATCAATAGGGTTCTTTCTCTCAGCATGACAAATCTATATACAAAATATGAAAAGGGTCCTTCATTTCTACCTTGAGAAATCGTGATTACAAGGTTTCAGTCTTCAACCTCTGGTGGCCTCAAAAAAACCTTTGGCCTCCACCAAAAACAACAAGATTCTTTCTTTCAACATGACAAATCTTTAAACCAAATATGAAATTGTCATTGCTATCTTGAAATGACGTGATTACAAGCCATTTAGAAGGTTTTCACAGTTTAACCTCTGATGACATCAGATGACTTTTGACCTCTACATAAAACAATAGGGTTCTTTTCCTAAACATGACAAATACATACACTAAATATGAAAAGTGTCGGTCATTCTTATCTTGAGATATCGTGATTACAAGGTTTTCGGTCTTTGACCTCTGGTGACCTTTGACCTGCACCAAAAACAATAGCTTTCTTTTTCTTAACATGAAAAATTTATATACCAAATATGAAAAGTATCGGTTATTCCTACCTTGAGATATCGGGATTACAACAAGCATCACAAGCACACATACACACCCATACACACACGACATCACCATCGCATAGATTCATTGCCTGCCTTCGGCAAGGAATAAAAAATCCTGGTTACAAGCTTGGACTACCAAACGAATACATCCCTTTTCCATGACGTATTTCAAAAACGTTTTTCCCCTTAATTCCCTTGTATTGGCTTTTAGTCCAGGTCTTCGTTTTTGTTTAAATTTTCGAGTTTTGTCACATTTGAGTGCATGTGATATGCATAGTTTATTTTATTTACAAGAAAGAGGGCAGAACTTGCAAAACATTGCATCGGGAGGTTTGACCTGCCGAGAGCAATGTTAGAACAACTGCCACTTTACGGCGTTTAGGAAGAAAGTTGGCAATGAAGGGGCAGATCTTTTGTTTTATTAATCTTATTCCATTTCTACGAAATTTTATTCCTTCTAAGACGTATGAGACATTCAACAGGTTTCACGTATATCCTGACTTGAATACGACCTAAGGTAGAACATCAACAGATAACGTATTTACACGTACTTGGAAACTATTTTGTGTATAAATATGGTAACGTTTGGAATGAATAGTTCACTGTTCCTCTTTGTTTCGAAGCATTCATGGAATAGAAAGAGGCGCAAAGGCAAACACGACTGAAAGTCCATTATTAGAATTGAAGGCTGAACGAGCACGTATCATTATGTGACCTTCGACAGTAGAAGTACACTTCCAATTAACAGTGCAGAAATGACTGTTGCCAACCTGAAATGAATCAAAATGGGTAGAACGTTTTGATGAATAGAGTCTGGAACAAACTAGTTGGGAGAATACAAATATGCGTCATCAAATATGCAAAGTCAAGTAAATTAGCTTGCAATGAGGGTAAACGAACTGTGTGATTAAAGGTTAAAGCATTTAAGATCAATATTCGCGAAAAGTGTTGGGAAATAAGAGCTACAAAAGAACTGAGCTTCCGTGGCACTCACCACCAACTTGATAGTGGACCCATAAATACGAATAACTTAAAGCATCCTTTAGTGCTCATTTTTCTTTGCGGATTAAATGATATTGACACCGTGAAAGGAAGTGTGTCCGAATTCTTTAGAGAATGTAGTAGTACGACTGGATTGAAGCAATGAGTCATCTACATTAATATTTACTGTAAGCCAAGTGAAATTCACCAGAGATTTTGCTCCTTTGGCATTACAACTGATGTTTATGTCTTCTTTCTCTTTGGTTTTTGCTTCAGAGACTGGGTACTGACCGTGGATCGTGAAGAACATGTAAGGTAAACC
The DNA here is from genome assembly GCA_029531755.1 of Holothuria leucospilota. Classification (NCBI taxonomy): domain Eukaryota; kingdom Metazoa; phylum Echinodermata; class Holothuroidea; order Aspidochirotida; family Holothuriidae; genus Holothuria; species Holothuria leucospilota. The sequence continues at coordinate 17,582,615 of CM055961.1, forward strand.
TGCTAAAGAACGAATAAATTACGAGTATTGACCTCTTTCTCTTACTTTTATTATTAGTCACTTACGTTGCATTGAATTGAAAGGTCGGATCTAGAAGTCACATTGATAATTTTAGATTTTCAATACCTTTAAATTAATTTCAGAACGTGATTACGACCATTATGTGTGCACGAAACTGAACAAGTGTTTAATGAAAACCATATGCAGTATGAGCCCCAACTACGTAAGCTGTAAGATCAGCTACATCCTACTACAAAAGTGTTGAAAGGGCAAAACTGGCACCTTTCGAAAGAGTGCACATGCGCGCTATGTTACTGAAATCTATCGTGGCTTTAGTGTCGTTTTAAGTTGTGCTAATCTGAATAGCTCTATTCCAATGAAAGTTATACTTTTGGCGTATAGTGTATGACATCACGTCACCCATTTTTGGTGTTTTGCAAGTACTTGAGGTAGTTTACTATTGTTGATTGACTTCAACTCGTTGATGCTTAGGTGACTCGTCAGAACGCTTCGTTTTCTATTGTGGACTTCAGGGATTAAATGAACTGACCTCTCAAACGGTTATGCTACTGAAGAAGATGTTACTTACTCTTGCGGCCAAAATTCCATAATTGAACTTCCTTCGCAGAGAGGTGACTGCTAAAAGTCTTGAAAAAGTCAAAACGGCAGTATTAGGACAATGAACACACCGAGAAATGTTAAAGATTTTGCTTTTGAGCAGAACGCCGGTAGACATGTTAGTCACTTTAGATGCTGGAGGAATTGGACATAACATCGGGTGTTTTACTCAAAATGAACCTGAACAGGAAAACGGTTTTAATACGATTTCTCCCGCAAATCCATACGGGTTTGCAGGAAGAGTCTACACACTAAGATGTTAGCATTCCATACGTATAACTTCCAGTAACAATTGGAAGTCTAGTTTCTGCAAAATTTATTAAGTATATTGCAACACCTCTCATGTTTGATATTTCTGGATATGTTGTGATAAAGTGGAAAAACGCACATATTCAACACGTATAGAATTGTAATCCTTAAACGGTGAACAATATCCTTTCATGCTTTAATTGCAACTCCCTCTCCTGCCATTGAATTTCAATTCTTTTGAAGACGAAGTGGATTTAAGTTATTACGATGACTTCACACGAGCAATAATATGTCTGCTTGATATTCATAAAGTATGTTGGCTTTAAAACAGCAAGAAGTCTGCCTACAGGGGATGACCAAATAGAGGCCGTTTCTGACATTAAGTTTTAAAGAGATCGTCAATGAACCTTGCGAGGCCCATTTAGTTAATTTATCTGGTATAAAAATTCTCGTTTTAGACCACACAGGGTAATTTAAAATATTTCAATTGACTCATGGATTATTATTCATAGTTTTGTGGTTGCTTTGTTGATCCCTTGCGTAACGCAGTTGATCACTTGATTCTTCGTTGCTTTCTCACACTTTTTGCTCTTTGCATCGTCTCGTAACATTTCATGAGCACTTTATCAGATTTTGATCAACAGTAGCTTACTCTTCACCCGATTTTCTGCACAAAGAATTTTTTTCCTAAGACTTGTGCTTCTGTAGTATAACGCCGTCCTTGAATAATCTAAAAATGCACGTGTTCTAACCCTTCTCCTGTATAACAAAACTTATTTTTACGTATTTAAAAGTACTTTTCGCATTATGCACGAATACCAACAGAACATGGACGTATTCATTATATTTCGAACCTTTGCAGAAGGCCTGCTTCTCATACCGACGTTCCGAAAATATTCATGCCATAGGCCCTGCCAGGAAAATTCAGAAATTTCTGTTGGTAAGATTCCCGGGAAGATCCAAACATTTTCTTAGAATTTCTGCAAATTTCCGTCGAGATTTCATCAATACTTGTAAAGAAATCTCTAGACTTTTTGAAAGGATTACTTTAAGCTGTTCGGTAGATCTGAACAAAATCTCTTACTAATTTTGTAACACTAGACCTAGAAATTCTCTCGAAAGTATTTAAGGATTGTAAAGAGATTCCTAGTATTAGAACGAATCTGCAAATTTTTAAAAGGATCTCTTGAATAACGACTATACTTTGTTGATATGTTATTAGCGTGGTAAGTTTATTTGAACTAATAAGTACTATTTATACTTGCAACACGGAACTAAAAGTAAAGTTAAGGGGACACATCCTTTCAGAGTTTAAGTACCTTATTTTACTTTGAAATTATGTTGCTAAGGGTCATAGGCGTAAGGAATATTTTCCTACAGGACAGAGACGTTTTGTATCCAAAAAACTTGTATTGCCCGAGAAATTGCCAGATTTTTCCAAAAATTTTGTCCCAGAAATAGGATCTGTCCGAAAGGGGGGGGGGGGGCTAGTAGGCCTATGTCAAGGATAATAACGTTGTAATCTTCTCGTATTTTTATATTTTTATTTAACAGCTTTTTACCTTGCCACTCGTTTCCACTCGTTTCAGGCAAGCCTCGCACCAACACGTCAATGCGACTGTGTGTTTCTTTGGAAACACTTTCGATCAAGACACATTTTGCTGATCATTATACACTATACATTATACAACATACTTTTTCTTTTACTCCGTAACACCAAAGTTACTTCCTTTAAATATGCTGATACCTTTTGAAAAAACAAAACAAACCGAAATGCATAAAATTATGTTAGTAACGCTATCTTAAATGTTAAGACTATATATTGAAAAGTAGTTTAGTTTTATAAGTATGACAGTATTTATTCATTACCCAAATATGTGATTTCTACATCTCAACAGCGGGCCGAAACTTGTAAATTCAAAGCAACGGGTTTCTTACATTTTCGATATTTGTATTATTGCTATTTGATAGGGAAACGTTGAACTTTTTCGTATCTTTAATTGACATATACGATCCAAACAACAAAAACTGAACACGAAGTAAAAACAAAAATCCCTTATCAAGAGATTAGCATAGTACGGTAATATTTCACAGTTCTGATTATACTATAGCTTAATTTCCTCCCTTTAAACCTTTGGAAATTTCAGGCAAATGGCTCAGATTCAGTTTCTTAGTATGACAGACTGACACTTATATCGACGTTATATTGAGCGTTATATTGTAAAATGGTGGGTGGATGTTGTCCTTCTAAAAAGTCGTCAAATAACAAAATCTAAAAAAGGACTTCTCATTTTATAGTTTCAACTCATTCCCTACAAACGAGCTAAACACAGTCTATTATTCAGTATATTATACAGTGTGTTATTCAACAGAACATAGAATTTAAATGAGCGTATCTTTTATAGAAAACCTTAACTTTTAAACGGTGATCAGTTGGAAATTTTTGTCTGAGTTTTAGATAGAACTTAAATTAGTTGTCCAGAAATGAACACAGTAAGTATGAAGCCGTAATGAGTAACATTGATTAGATTCCATTAAGAAAATTTGTACAGAAGTTTACATAAAAACATTAAAAAAATTTCGAAAGAACCCTTTACAGATTTTACAGAATTGCTATAAGAATCAATAGACTTTTGCAAGTTTAATGCAAAACTTCAAACACATGTTTAAATTTTTTGAACAATATCAACATTATTTAAGGAACATTCTATAGAAATTATGTAGACGTTATAATGATTCTTTAGAGATTCCTTCCAGAAATCATAAAGAATCTCAGAAAATCCTACAGAAAATTTCAACCTGGTAGAAAATAATTACATCTGAAATTTCAGCAAGAAAGGGTACAGGCTCCTTACGCATACTGTATGCAAACAATTTTCTAAACCTTTTTTTTTTGATCTGCAGTGGTCAAAGTATATGTAATTTAGAAATCCTTCTTAAGAGGGATCCACTTCATAACGCGACTGATTTCAGCATTTGTAGGAAGAGTAAGAAGATTTTTGGATTGTTTGTCATATCGGCTGGCTCAGATACAAACTTCAAGTGCAGTGTTTGCGGCTCTGCTTTTTGCTTTGGTGTTTGAGGTTCGACCATGTAATTATTTATTGTTCAATTACCTACATGTTTCACAAAATGCTTGAATACGTTAGTAATTAACATTTTACATGAAAAACACACATACTGTGCTTTGAAAAGTCCCTTTCATCACATAAGTTTTATCTTTTCAGTCCCTTTATTTTTTTTTTTTCTTAAAAGGCCACCATGTTCCGCTATTTCTTCTTTGCATTTTTTCATTTCAGAAATGGTGTGATTTTATATGGTTGTTTAATTCCGGTAAGATCTCTTTCTTTGGGTCCTCTTTCTTGAAGGTATGAATGAATTTTAGAAATTTTTTACCAACTGAAAAGGGTTTTTATTTCATGCATTTCTATCGCTGTGGTTAAAAAAATGAAGGTTGTTTGTTTGACATTTTTTGTATTCTTATCTTGTTTTTTCTTTATTTGGAAGAACTACAGACGGTTAAAACATCTATATGATCTACGTTTAATTCCAAAATGGTAATTTTTAAATAAAAACTCTTGGCTGGAACAGAGCAAAATTTTTATAACCTTATTTAAGCTACCCATCCATTTACATGAAAGTTAAGTCCAAGAGAAAGTCCTTCGGACTAAAAAAAAAGCTTATGCTAAAGTAATAAAGTCTTCACCTTTGGAGCGTTGCTTTTAATGTTTTATATTTACATAATATTAGAGCTTACTGGGTGTCAGGTTATCCTATGGCGTACCTGCTGATGTAGTCTTGCACGTTCTGCTAGCAAGAACATGTGGTAACTTACTCAAAACAGCAGTATGGATTGTTATGGCCCATCTAATCTTCCTCTTAATATAGAAAGAGGGGCAGAAATTTAAAAGTTCAAGTTACAACAAGTACGAACCTTGCAATTTAAGCTGGTATTTCATATCCGTAAAGAGGCCGAGCACACAACGGTATCTCCCTTCATGGCGAAAAGATACAGGCTTAATGAGCAGTGTATAGTTTTCAAAAAGGAATAAAGTATTTTCGAAGTGATCACTCACTGAAACATTGTCAACAAATAAAACAGTTTTTTCGTGAAACCAGGTTTGCACTACGTTAGACACACCATGACATGGAAATATAACTGCTTCGAGGTAGTCAACAGTGAATACTGTTACCAGACTACTTTTGTTCATTGTAAGAGATTCTTTGCACCAACAGGATCGAAAGAACACTATCATGACCAATAATAACAAGACAATATTCAGCTTTTCATTCGAATAACCCATTCTTCTGTTAATTAGTAAACAACTATGTCTCCTTGAAATAGTACATGTTTGTTGTCACTTTTATTATATAAGCACCTGTCCCCCTATAAGACAAGACAGTTCCCTGTACAACCATAGCGCTTCATGCAAAACATTTACTGCTTTCATGGGAAGCTTTTTAGAACCGTTCAATACAAACGTCATTGCTTTAATGAAGGTACTTCAGACACATTTAGTGCATTTATATAAGAGGCAATCGTACTTTTCTCATGCTAGCTCACCCAAGATGAAGCTTACTGCAATGAGTTTTTTTTTTTGAAATAAAACTAAAAGTGCAAAGACATCATTAAAACTCTCTGCAATGTGTTGTTTGGATAACGACGCTTCGTTTAGATGTTCATACCACTAGCTCGAGTTCACAACTTTAGTATTGGTCGAAACTTTATAAGGAAAATGCGTTAGTGTAAAAATAAACTACATGGTAATAAGTAAAGTCGTAGTAATGAGGGACGGTACAAAACTGTTAGTTTCATAAGAAGTGAAGCATAGACATGATCATAGTGGTATGAGACAGCACCTCACAAAGCGCGTTGGGAGGTGATTGCTCGGATATCGTCCTTATTTGGAACAACAATAATAAGGGGTTTTGTTTATAAAACGACATTATTTTGTGTCTTGAAATCAACTTTGTGCTTTTTTTAAATTGAGTTTCAGTTAAGGCCCGTGCCATTGAGCCTTCTGCATCGTACTTCTAACAGTAAGATTAATAAGTGCTGAGTGCTAACTTCAGGTGCAAAGAGTAGGACGAAATTTTGCGACCGACTTCATTTTCAGAAAATCCGTGACACACAGCCGAAATGGTTGCACATACTCTAAAAATACCAGGGAAAAAGTATAGTTAACGATTTTGAGGAATATTTGCTAATTCAAAAGGTTTTTGGTTTACTGATGGAGGGAGGAAGTTGGGGAAGTTCAAGCAGTGAAAGTTACAAGAGTTATTCCCCACCATTCAGGGACAACGGCACCCTGCCTACGATGCTTAAACTACGTCGTAAGTTGTTCAAATGTGGTAAATTCTGGATTCAATAACACTAAACTTGCTTCGATTAAGACGCCATGCTTTTAAAATCCAAGAAATTACTGACACGTTATAGTCTGCATATATTGTTATCAATTTTATATAAACTAGTCGATGCAGCAGTTCATAAACAATCAGTTTTATTTGGGTTCTCCGATTTCCATTGAACTGTCCACAAACCTTCCACGCCCGGCAATAAGTCCCTAATAAGATTACACAGTACTATCGGGGAGCTGTAGGAGATAGGGAAACAACGCTTGTTCCTCCTTTGAAACTAGGTGTTTTGCCAACACTTGAGCTTCCAAAAGACAATGGAATTGTGCAACTTAAGAGTAGATTAATGGTCATTTTGATCAAAAACGTTGTAAACGTTTAAATTTTTGGCTGCGCAGTTATCTTCAAGCAGTATATTGACAATTGTCTTTTTAACAGGAATAATGCGCTTTTAAAGAAGGAGATCATCATTAAGAAGCAAAGTTTTCAAAAGTCAGACAATAGAATAAGATCAAACCAGTGGCGTAGTTAGAGAGGGGGGGGGGCAGGGGGGTCATTCAAGTCATTTGAAACACTTACATCACTTCTTATGTATTTAAGCAGAATTACACATCGATATGTCAACGTGAAAATCAAAAGTCGGTCTCAAAACTACCCGAAAAGCAAAAAAAAAAAAAAAAAAAAAAAAAATAAGGTCCCCAGAATTTCGAACAGCTATCAAGATAATAATCTGTCGGAATTTTTTTGCTTTGCCCCCCCCCCCCACAAAAAATGTCTAGCTACGCCACTGGATCAAACAGACCCGTCAATCATATTTCGGTACCCATATAGGATTTAATTATTCTCAAACACATATTGTCTTGCAGATTTGGTCGATGTTTTTCCATCTCTCTAGCTCCCTGGTACTATTAAGATAACCTTTTTCCGTTCGTTTCTGACAACAACTAGTGAAATTATCACTCTTTGCTTTGAAACGTCAAAGCAGGGCTGAACCTAAGCTTGTCTGGTTGGGATCGGCAGAACAGATATAAACCAACCTACTTACAGAATGAAAAGAGATTTAGTTTCCAGCATACTTGCTTTTGTCTTTATCTACGAGGGTTAAGGATCATCTGTAAAAATCTTAAGCACCTTGGCGTATAATAGTCCTGACTCGGATTTAAAAATGAAAATCCTTTCTTGTTTTTCAGCCAACGTTTGGACACGCACGAAGATTATTGTAAAATATTGATTGTCTTCCTGATATGGACTAGATTAATCGAAACAATTTATAACTTGTGTGAGGTAGGTATGATTTATTAGAGTTGTCTTGAATAATTTATTTTACAGTGATCTTTGTTGGTAGATGCTGACTTGAAGTGGAAAGCGATTGGAGAGGGCAGACAGTAATAAGAATCTTGAAAAGAAGGAGCAAACACAATTCAACACGAGTGACTACATCAATTGTTTAGTGTTACACCCTCCATACACTATTCCATAGAGTGTGGAGACAAACGTATTAATGATACGATGTAGCTCATGTTTTTCTATAGAGCTAGTTTTCCACTTCACGTTTGACGAGATTTCAGATAAAATTTTCATTCTCCTTTTGATTAGGATAGGCGCACGGGGGTCAATATTTCTGGAGGTCAGGGATACTTTTTGCACGAAGTTAGAATTTTGAACCAAATTGCCCGAATTTGATACCGCTGGGTCGGTTGCAAAAGGGCATAATTTATTTTCTTGGCCGTCTCATTTGCCCGAATGGATCCACTTTTTTTGCTCAAATTGGAAAGGCATATGCCTCCTGCCCTCCTCGTACGCTTATGTTCATTAGACAAACAAAAATCTCCTTCCTATATAATTCCGAATCCAAATTGATTTAATTCCTTCATCAATGCTAGATGCCTGATCCTCAAAATGACTTATAATTTGCATCATCATAAACGTTTCTCACTTCCGCCGGATCGAATAAAGTTTAAAGTCTTCCTTATGTTGTAAATTGAATACAGCTAAGTTGAGTCGTTGCGATTGGCATTGCACGTATAACGTATTTTAACTTCTCACCGTCAATTGTGATTGAGGATAAAGTAGACAAGTGAAACAATTTATACCTCACTAGATTCATAGGTACGTTGTAATGGTGACTGCAAAAACAACAATCACGTCTTTAACAGCTAATTCTAAACCTTGGTTCCAGTTATTTGTTTGAAGTTGAATTCAATTCATATAACAGCACTGAATCCTACCTACACCAACAGACTCCGCTTTGTTTGAGATGTCAGGGTATACATTCGTTAATATCTTATCATTTCCTCAAGAATTTTTGCTTTGCACTTTTTATACTGAGTTCTTCAGTTGCTATTAAAGTGCATACATCAAAATACTTTCCATGATTACTTTTCTCTCGGAATTGTTATTATATGAGTCTAACTGTCGCGAAATAAGTTACAAGTAACTTAATTCTAAGGAAAATATCAAAAAGTTAGGACAAAAGTTATACTACATGCCAAGATGATCCCACAGAACTGACGGTCATAAGAGTTGGCAGTGAATTGGGAAAGTCTGGCAACGAATTGGGAGATATGCCCTTTGCTGCCACTTTATTTTATGGACTTCTCAAGGTTGACTGGGTATATTATAACACAGGAGTTTATTCAAAGGAACACCTTTGTCAATAATATTATTAAAAAATCGGATTCTATGGAAAAATGCTTCCTTCCTCGATCTAAATTTTGTCAAATTCAAGCCCCCAGAACGTTGTAAATGATAGAAGAAAAGTAAGCAATAAATCACAATAACTTATCACCTGTTCGACAGCTATTAAACTTATTCCCTGCCGTCAAGAGAGTTGGCATCATAAAATTCTGTGGTCAGCAACGACTTGGTAAATGAAATGAAATATTTGTAAAACGATCTGCTAGGGCAATACAACTCAGGTGGGGGAGTAGGTGCAGCTAGGGAAAACCTGGTTTATGAGCTCTGCTTTATGACTAGATAGATTTTAGGCTGACAGGTATTTTATTGGTTTGTACGACTGTGTCTTCTGTGGGATCAGCTTCTCATGTATGTGGAAGAGCTTAGCTGATTTTGCAAGGTGGAACTATATCCTTCTACGTCACGTTTATCTCTACAGATAATCACCAAAGATGAAACTCATTTTAATGTCCATAACTGTTGCATTGCTTCAGACTGAAATTTTTGGTGAGTAGTTTCTCTCTCAGTCTTACGTGTGGGATTTAGACAGAAGGAGGTATCGTATGATGGAATGTATATTTTATTCTTCATTTTCGTAAGAAATTTTTCAGTCTCGCTTCACTTTCTATCACAAATGTTTCTCGAACTATCAGAATTTTAGCAAATCGTTGACAAACTATCAAAATATTCGCGCGCTCCGCGCACTTCCAACCTAACGTCAGGGTCACCCATATTATCAATATCTTCCGATAGCAACTTTCGGAGAAGCACAGCAGCAAAAAGTTGAAAGTTTACGAATTAATAGGTAAAAGACTGACTTATGGCAGTGGCATGTAGCTTTGTTGGGCAATTGAAAGTGTCTCGATGTAGAGTCTGAATGCAGATTTTGTAATGGAAATATTATTCGTCACTGTTTACACTCCATGCCATGACCATTATTAAGGTAATAATACACAAAACTGTTCTGATCACAACACTTTCCGAAGAAAAGAGATCCATCTCCAAACATCTGTGGGGACCTCGCATCAATATGGAATCTTTCAATATAATATGTAGCATAATGTAGAAGGTTGCAAGTAGGCCTACGTATCTGCCGTTGTACATTTTTCAAAAGTTTTTACCAGAGCTTCGCCAGTTCGCGCTGAGCCATTATCGGTATAGATGGTGATAGTTTATACACTTATGACGAAAACAGCACACTGTAACGCTCTTATTAGTCCTTCACCCCTTTTGTTACACCTATCAGGGTACCCAATACACATAGCATGTCCAGTTTAAACTGATCTGTGTTACAGAAACTGTAACACGTGTTACGAGAACTGTTACTGGTATGAAAATTGGCTGATCAGGGAGGTCTAAATATCACCTCCCTGCACCTATACTCTTCCTCCCTCTCATTTTCCATTGCTGGCAGCTGTTCGTCCGGATTTTAGTTCAAAAGTAGTAAAAATACGATAGTTGTAAAGTGCTCGGCGCCATACTCTATATTATCATTTGGATGTCAGGTAGTATATGCATTATGTCATTGCCCCCTCGCCCAATTAATTTGATTAATGCAGAGCTTCCAGAAGGTCCTATTCAGGTAACTGCTAGCCTTGGATGCCCTTTTGTAATGCACAATGAAGGAAAAGACATATTTCGTAATAACTCAAGAATGTTTCTGTGGACTCCACGCACATATTTTTGTGTAAAAACTTTCCCGAAATAGAAGGCAGTAAAATAGACAGAAGGGAGGGGGCTTCAGGAGACTTGTTGACAACGTATCTGTCTCTTAATCAATAGACACCATATTCTCCTCTTTTACCTTACTAAAAAAACTTGCATTGACTTAATTATGGACATTTTCCGGCCATATATGATCAGTTCCAAAACATCCCAAAGATAGCACCATTTTGCATCTAAAAGACCTTAAATTAATAAAAAAAATTTCTGAAGGGGAGGGGGAACACCTTCCCCAGGACGACACCTTTATGTAGTAACAAACGAAAAATCAAAACTGCTGCATGCAAATGCAGGAACGCATGACAAATAAAGGTGTAATTTACGCAGACTTGGGGGAACTGAGGAATTATTACGATATCATCTATTGTGCCCCCAATCACCAAAAAAAAAAAAAAAAACCTGGCTACGGGACTGATCTCAAGCCAACTTGCAGGTCTTGTAATGATCTCCGAATTCAAAATCCAGTTGTCTGGGATGACCGTATATGTTGATCCCTGTCTTTTTAAGCTTAACAGGACATTGCTGCTCTTGTACAATTTCAATCCAGTGCAGCTTATCAACGAGTTTTGTGCTTAAAATAGCATTTCCTAAATGTATGAATATACCAATAGCCTACCAAAGAACATTACCACTGAAACAAACCCCTTAAAACAGTCTTCCTGGCACTTCTGAGACAATAAAATGCAGGAGCTTCCGGGGGCTTCGCCCCCTGGACCCCCACCGGGGCTTTGCCCCTGGACCCCACCAGGGGCCCTAAGGCGGGCCCCTTGACCCCACCCGTCATGGGCTCGCGCTTCGAGTGCACATTTTCCACATTTTCTATAATTCACCCCATCCCCCCCCCCAAAAGTTGAAAAGAAATCTACGCCCCTGGAAGTACGATATTTTCTTACTCAAATGTTCACTCAATATTACTAATTTTGTTTGTCTTTTAGGATCCGAAGCTGACGTAACATGCACAGCTATACAATACATCGAGCTTGGCACGTCCGGAATGGTCAATTGTAAATTTGATGAGGGATACTTTGGTGTGTTTTGGTATAACTCTACAGAATATACTTACACAAGACCAGTAATATACTTGCAAGGTTCAGAAAAGGGCGGACGAGGATATAAATCAGGGGAATTTGACATATATCCCAATGGATCTTTAATTATCAACAATGCTACTATGCAACATGATCACTTCTTTACAGTAATAGTGCTCGAGGCGCTGACAGACCCACCATCTCCAATTTTTATTCAAGTTGTAGTTTCTGGTAAGCTTGCCGTACCATAACGACGAGTAAACAGTTTGAAATGAATGAGAAAAGATGGTATTTACATCAGGGTGCAAAATAGAACGCCACACATGAAAATAAGTATAGAAATCTAAATGTTACACATCTAAGATGTTAACCTTATTCCATAAAATTCCATAAAATAATTGCGTTAGGGTTAGAAACCCATTAGTAAGCTTATCCGCCTCATATGGATCTGGTTAAAGTAACGATAATGGCGTCGACTGACGGGGTCTCAAGGAGCGTTAGTCTTACGTATTCTTCAAAACTAAGTGTTGCATTGAGATTTTAAGTTTCCTTTTAGTATAAATGTTACAGTAAACATTTCAGGTTTGTAAACTTGCCTGTCAAGTATTGGGGTATTGCTTACTCTTGAAGTTATCTTTTTAATTTACACAATAAAGTGCGATATTTCCAATGGACCTTGGAGACGCCCCCTTTACTTGGCGACATTGGTACAAAAAGGGGCTATCTAAGCGTTCCCAAGTTACAAATACAGTTCCACTGAGTCGAATGCTATCAAGGATAAGTTGATTCTCAAGTGATATCTTACTGATGCAGCCACTTAAATCTTAGAAAAGCTGTTGGGACATTACAACCACTATGGTACAAAACTTCTCGAACATTTCCAATAATTACTGTGAGAATGATATTTTACGCGATCATCAAGACCCACTAAGTTATTTCAGTGCAATTTTTGGTCCCATGGATCCTAGTGATAATAAATGGTACCAAGTGAATTGTTATCATCATCTCCTAATTGATCGGAGGGTAGGGGTGTTCCGAAGAGTTGTATCCAATGCTGGAAATATAAAATCAAATTTCGCTAATGAGTAATTGCAAGATACAACAAAAAGAGGTACAATTATTTTTTCAACAGTAAAAAAAGATCGAGTATTTTAGGAATATCTTTCTAAATGTATATGTAACAATTAATGTTGTTCAATCAGCTAACTTCATCACTGATTTACAAAATTCTCGCTTTAACTCCATTTTTATACTCTAAAACGTTTCTTTGAGACTAAAATTAACATAAAAAAAAATATAATACTTACAAATTCTCAAATTTGCAGAATTGATAGTCCTTCTAATGCGGTTTTAGGTGACTATTCAACCTGGGTGGGTTGGCGGTAATTAAGTAAAAACTACATCATTGGGAGAGTGAAAAATAATATAACAAAGCAAAAATGGTTCCACCTATTACTCTCTGAATTTTCCGAAACACATTCGCATCGTGAAAGAAAGTGAGTCTTTGAATAGGCCTCATTTAATAAATATCAAAAGAAAATGATGATACTCATGTTCGCAAAAATACACAATTTTTGTCAAAAGTACTTTCTTTAATTCCTTAGTTAAACCAGCACAGGTATATCCGCAAATCGACAGCTGTGGAAACGAGAGGATTTGTGTAAATCAAGTGAGACGAAAATTGGATCTCAGATGCAGAGTAACTAATGCTCGACCTGCAGCCCAGTTGTTATGGCTGGTCCGAGCGTTACCGTCAGATCTCAATGTGACACTTGAAACTTTATTGCTGGAAGAATCGCTAAATCATACAACTATAGTAAAGACAACATACAGCATTCAGTCGTTGAACAGATTTGCTCTTCTTATGTGTAAAGAAACGAGTTTGCACCAGGTATTGAAACAAAGTGAATCCTGGATATTGTTGGAGAACTCTTTGCATAACATATCAAATATGACCTCTGTTATAAAGAATATCGAGATAAAATCAAAAATGGAACTGTTATGTTCCGACAGTACCATGTTGTACCTTTCATGGGGAAAAATAATGCTCGATGGTTCTTTCAGTAATTTAGCGTACAATATTCCAAGCGAGGACTGGAATAAGACTGTACACTCCAGTACTTACCACCACAAAAGGATCACTAATTGCCTTTGAAGTTGATTTTCAACACGAAGGCATTTACGCATGCCTGTATGGTGATGGAACATCAGAATACCAAAGAGTGTACGAGGTTTTTGTGTACGGTAAGTATAGCAATCATGACCAAAGTCATCCAACATTTAAAATGCACGCGCTGGTGAGACTATATATTACGTAATGCAATGCGTAGATGAAAAGAGAGTACTCTTACAATCAATGGATAAGCCCATGGAATATGGAACGCCTCTTAAAAAGTCCCAGAAAATCTGAATTTAATCTCTTATTTTTTAATTTTCAGTTGCTCCTATTCCAGCTTACCCGGTGGTAGATGGTTGCAGCCATTTTCAGTATTGCGTTCTGAACGTTAAACGGGAAGGTGTGCTGACTTGTTCTCTGAAAGGAGTCCGACCGTTGGTGGAACTTGAGTGGAGTGCTATTGGCCAACGATCTAACGCAATTTCTTTTTCGGACAAAGATACGACCATCACAGAGGAAGAAGGAAGATTCAATATAATCTTGACGTCCAAATTTTATATTAATCATGATACTCAAGAACGCCTTACTGTGGCATGTGTAGTGATCGCACATGGTTTTGAAACCTTCGACTTGTCGACGCAACTAGACTTGCTGTACTTAACAGGTATGAATAAAACTATTTTCAGATAAGTTGAGATAATATTAAACTGAAGTATATGTGTAGAGAATCATGCATACCTTCTCGTGATACACTATGTGACAAAAAGAAAAGAATGGAGTACATTTGCAGGATTTTCTAGCTTTTGTCCGTACAACACTCCTCGTAGATTCAAATGAGTAATATTTTGGTAGTAGATGTATTTTGAGCCGTGCTTAGCTACTGAAGTTTTCTATTACATTCAGAAGTCCAATCATCTTGCCTAGTTGTGGATGTAACCTACAATTGAAAATCAATGAGGACTCAGATATCAGCAGACGCGGATTAAGGGGCCTAGGGGTACCCCGACTTCCAAATGAAAAAAAAAAAATAAATAAAAAAGAAAAGGGAAAGGAAAAGAAAAGAAGTTGACAGACGCTACACCAGTCACCATGCTTACACGGAAAAGCACTCTCACGCTGACTAATGTACCCTTTCCTCAATTATAAGCAAATCGCTCGTCGAAAGTATGGCCACAGCAAGATGCCGGATACTGCAAGGATAGAAATAACCTGCAACGACTTGCCATCGCATTTTATGCGATTTAAAAGAGATTTGATCTGAAATTTCTGCAGAAGGTGGGGTGTGATGTATTAACAAATCAATGATGAACGAATTTTTACTGCTTTCTATCACAAATCTTGCGCAAGCCATCTGATTTCCGCGCCATTCCCTTCACCTCTATTCCCTTACATTTTTCGTCATTATCATCTGAAACGTACACGTTCCATCATTCAACGGTCGATGTGGTACATTTATGCTTTTCTGCATATTCACGATTAGGCGCAAAGGAGAGCAAAGGCTTGTAACTTGTGAAGTAGGATTTTTTATCTCCCCCTTGCATTGCGAAGAAAACATGATCGCAGGAAGCTGTGTTCTCATACAAGAATCAAATGAACGTTTCTAGCAGGTATATTTATGTTGCTATTCAAGTGTCTCAATGCACTGCCTGAACGAAATTTTTCCATCAGAAATGTCTTAAATGGAAACTTCTGGGGCACAAGTGTTCTGATTCATAGGCACACATAATGAAGACTCACGTGGTAGATGTACAACTGTAGTAATGAATTCGAATTTTTGAGTGTTATTTTCTGAAATCTTGGTGGTTATGGATACAAATTCGTCACTTTACTGAAAGAGCCATGGGCGTTTACAGGCGGGGGACAGGGGACATGCTCAATGTTTACGTGACGGATATCATATCGTTTGTCTCTCATTTTGCTTGAAACCCAATAAAATAGTACGTACACTCTTCATTCTATAGCAAATAATGGCTTGTTAAATAGGATTAAAATGTTCAAAAAAGCCTCAGATCACACCATATAGAACAGCTAATACAATCCAGGCGAGCCACGGACCTCAGCCGCTAGGGACTTCCCCCATTAGTTTTGGTCAAGATCATTCCTCTCTCCTTCTCTACAGCCGGTGACGCCCCTTTGGCGCCGTAGTTTCAGAAATGCATGTTTTAGAACCCGATTTCATGCAGGCTGTTGGGTTTTGGAATCGCCAATTTTTCCAACCTCAGTTCTTCCCAGATAACTGCTGGTTGGTCATGTACGGCTACCCTTGTGAGAAACTACCCTGAATTTTGTGAGGAATGTGATAGGCATACTCGCTGCTACGAATACATGTGAAACGTTGGAAACTTGATAATGTATTGGATGACCCACTCAATGAGGTGTAACAGATCAATGTGTAGGATACCCTCTTCACTACTGACGGAAACGATTCACACCAAACCTGTTTCAGTGCATCTCGCCGTTGAACCCTGACTCAGGCTTACATTACTCACAACATGACGAAGATCTCTTGGTGGGTAATATATTACTTAAAGGGTCACGAAATTGCCATCATGACTACAAAAAAGTGCTGCAAGTTTTGAAGTAATGAGTTTGTAAACTATAATGCTGACCTTTTAAGCGGTCACTTGTGCACCTAACACCCCCACATGCAACTAGGTCCCCATGACGGGAAAATAGCTTTGCGGTTAAATATACGGGGGTTCTCATGTATAAATAACGTTATGTTGTATATTATAAATACTCCTATTGTATGAAATTCCATGGATGCTTTTTCCACGTATATTTGCGCTCTAAGTATTTGCCAGTGCTCAGCAGTTAGTTAACACATGCCAGAGGTGCACTTTTGGTAAACTTGTGATTTCTCATCGTTGGCCTCCTCGAAACTTTGTGGTTCCGCTCCTGGATATCAAAAACGATAGCTTTAGTGAGGAGGCACGATACAGCGTTGCTATGTATGGATAGCCGTTACTTTCAAGCTCGCTGACTTACCTTGGATTAGTGTACATCGGAACTAAATGCTAAAATATACTGTGCGGATAGTGAGAGGGATTTTCATTATGTAAGAGGGTTATGAGTCTTCGATAAAGGTGGATACATATTTTTAGTTGAAGCAAGCCTAATCTGCCTACATGCCGGTTTTGAATTAAAGTTCTGCCTCTTTCTAACATTGTTTATGTTGATAGAGTTCCAGTGAAAAATGGGACGATCTTGGAAGATCTTGGACGACGCTTTATTCGTCTTCCCATTTCGTCCTACGTCTTTTGGACGATTTTGGTAATTTGGTTAAGAAGAAAGGAATGTTTAGTTGCGCAGTTGGCCGACTGTTTCACCTTGAAATGTTGATTTACTACAAGTCTCAGTTATTGCCATCTACTGCTGAGGGACCAATTTAGTTGTTTCTTTCATAGCACAAAGAAACCTTGAAGGTTATTATGGTTCCTGTTGTACAATGGAATAGTCCAGGCAGCAATACTGGAATGTATAACTGTCCTTGACAGTTTTTGATGGCAGGACGAGTTTGGAAGAAAACGTTCAAAAGCAGTAATTTTTCGTCCCATTTTTCACTGGGGTGAGATGAGAAAGAATGGGAGGAAGTTCGAAGGTGACCCACTGATCTAGTGATCATTACACTTTGTAATAGCACATGCGCAAAATAACAGGCAAAATAAAATGGCATTTTAAATCGTTTTAGACCAGTTTCAGTTTGAAATTATATTAGCTCAAATCACTTTAAATTATAATAGTCCTTACGATAAAATGAACCCTTTTTTTTCCTGCGAGGATATATATATATATATATATATATATATATATATATATATATATATATATATATATATATATATATATATATATATATATATATATATGAGTGAAATCTAGCTGGAGCGCCCCATTGTTTACGCCACCACTATTCTGTGTCCTTCAGGCGCGTAGCCAGAAATTTGCCGGGGGGGGGGAGAGGGGGCGAAGCCTGTAGGCAAACCATAAATTGGCGGGAAGCGTCAAGAAATTTTGGCCGAAAATACCTCCCAGATTGCTGGAAATGGCACTTCCCAGGCCTCATTAGTTGCATCTAAACATATTTTTTCTTAGAGTTACTAGCAATATCATAAAAAACATTAAAAAATACCGAAAGTATGCTCAAGGGGGGCTACTCCCCTGGCTACGCACCTAGGCTAGTGTCCTTGCAATGTGTTTAATTGCATTTCGTGAAGAAACCATTGGTTCTAAGAACTAGCAACATGAATGAAAAACGGTTTTTGTCTCGGATCCGTCGCGCGTATAACACTGCCCACAGCGTCTCTGTATAAGACTTTTAGTTTTTTCGTGCTATAAGAAATCCTGTCTAAGTTGTGGTCGGCAGCATGCTTTTATGAAGAAACGGACGGAGTGAAAACGATGTTTAAACTTGACATCTGGTGGAGTCTTGTCAAGACCCTGCCATTGCAACATTGCTTAGTGTTCTCCTTTCAGATATGACAAAAAAAAATGCATGTTATGTGACCAAATTTAGAAATGTACGGAATTTCTGAAAGCATTAAACATCTCTTCGTTTCACAGATGGTGTTCTTGTAACTTCTTCTGAAAGGACTGTCTTAAACAAAAGAGGTGTTGGCTTGCCGGGTATAACTGCAATTGTTTTAGCTGTCCTTTTTCTCATAGCAGTTGTCGTTTTACTCATCTACTTTCAAGGTAATGTCAGTGTATGTAACAGATATTTAATCTTGCTGGGTTTGCGCCCATCGTATGCATAAATCACATAATAAACAAACGTAAGTGCGAAATGCATTTTTAAAGCTAGTGAATTTAATGGACTATTGAACTTTTGGTTCAGGTTTATGATAGATTGGTTTAGGAATGTGTAGACGAATGCAATGGCTGACTCAAATTTAATGTCACGTCTAGAATGGATCAATTCTTCTGTGTAGAATAAAGTAATTTAATAAATAAAGAAATGAATGGTATTCAGTTAATCACATTCATGGAAACCAGACAGAGTTTGATGCAAAAGGACGTTGTATTCTCTTTCAGTCCGTTACCACAGAGAAAATGTTCAGTCAAAGAAACAGTACCACAGTGAAGAGGTAATACCACTCCGTTAAGGTTTATATGTCAATTTATGCGCAGTACTGTACTTTACAAGGTACTTTTATGGAAAACCCGTTAGACAATATTTCTCCCAGCTGAATTGCTTGTGGTCTCAACTAGAAATTGTCAACGTGCGTGTAAAGTGCTCCATCTGATATCCATTAAACGATCTCTGCATAGTTTGTTACACCATTTTGCAACATTCATCGTACCAGAGTGCCTACAGAAGGCTACAGAAGGAACCTGCATGGTTTTGAAATTTGGACTTGCAAGTAACCTTACAAGGCGTTTTCATTGACAGAATGGTACAAGCTTAAATTACATTGGTATGCTACCTAAAAAAATTATCGTTAAATTACATAAAATGTCGGATTTTTCTACTTAAAAAGACCATGAAGTAAGCAGCAGGACCTTTATAATTTACCATGAGTCAAATGGGGTTACATGTCCACCTAACACGAAGCCTTAGAAAACTTTTTTAAAATTTCTAATGTACCACGTGCATATTACATTTTATCAATGTATGAGTACGGAAATACTTAACATTTCTATCGATATGGGGACACAGCACCTAACCCACTGTTTCCAAGTTATGTTTTATAGAACATGTTGTGACATTGGTTGTAAATGTATTAAAAACGCTCATTGATATTAAAATAGATTTCATCAGCTTCTTTGCATTAAGTTCTTCAATTTAAGCTTGAATGTTACAAGGGTCTATTCGAATAAAGCTTCCTTTCAGAGGTTTAATTAAGATATACTGAAGTAACTTTGTTTTGTAATTCTTGCAGGCCCAGCCGATGGTGCAAACAACGACGAGTGGTCAGTAGTTCTCTGTTGTTTTTATATTTGACCATGAGACATTATATTCGTTCCATTAATAGGTTTAAAGTTTTGAGAACACATGTTTGTTCTTGGTGTCCGTCATTTGTTTATTTTTCAACGGATTTCTCTGGTTAAATATCGTTTTACAAACATATGCAAGTCAAATTTGAACTCATGTGAGTGAGAAGTGAACCGACCCCTAACCTTTCATCTCTCATTTGTCAGTGAGAATTTCATTTGAATTGGCTGCCCTTAAACGCTAGTGTGACAATATTGTCATAGAAAGACCAATTCGGAAAACAACTTTCATGGCTGTAGCGCTATTGATGAGTCACGTAGCCACTAGAGCTTTCATAGAGACAGAAATGTAGTGAGTAAAATGTAGGGAGTATAGGTTCATGTGTACTGTGTCTAGTTGTGAGTACAAGTAAGAGTGCACGTCTTTTTTACGAGTACAATTGAAATTTTCCTATATTAGTAGAAATGCATAATTTTTTTTGCAAATCTGTGAGTACTAATACGAGCACAAGCCCATTCTTTGGAGTACAAGTATAGGCAATGATATCAAAAGGTGAGTACGAGAACGTAAATTCTGCAAATTTGGCCAAAGATATTAAGGTATGACTTAATTGGCCAAAACATTTTGTTGTTCTTTCTTTCCCAATCTCAAATCTTCCAAAATCCAACATGCTTATTTAAATATTAAACCAAATTTTCCAATGCACCCTTCGAATTCCAAATCTAGCATAATTCACAAAGGAGTATCAGTAGATATAAAGGAACTCTCTGTTTACTAGAAGAATGTATATATATATATATATATATATATATAAATATATATATATATATTTATATATATATTTATATATATATATATATTTATATATATATATATATATATATATATATATATATATATATATATATATATATATATAAACTTGGGACTTCGATAAAAAGGCTTTTGTCTCAAAGGGACTTAAATTGTAAATGTTCAAAAATACTAGGCTACATAAACAAATAATTCCATCAATTTTTTTCTTTCACTTTATCTTTAGACACGGACGACAGCATATCAAAGAAAACTTTATTGAAGCAACAATTGCGACAAAAATATAAAAAGCACTGTGAATCATTTCTGCCTGTACCTTTCCTACAAAATAGTGTTTATAAAATATACCAATTATTCGTGGATGGCGGAATTGAGGATATGTCAGTCAGATCAGAGGCAAACGCAGTTTTGCCGAAGCCACTGTCATACCGTGATATTTTAAAGCTTTGTGGCGGTAAGGAGCAAATAATTGTAGAAGGAGATCCTGGTTACGGAAAAACAATGCTAAGTTTCAGGCTAGCTTATGACTGGTGTTGTGAAGTAGATGGTGATATTGACATCTTCATATTGCTCAAAATGAGAAATTTGGGTGGTATCAACTCGCTTCCATCTGCGATCAAGAAATTTCTACTTCCACATGATTCCGTGCTTTCAGAAGGAGATATTGATTCCATTTTAAAAGGAGCTCCATCTTTTGTTGTCGTGCTAGATAGTTTTGATAAATACCCCGACGCAAGCAATTATGGAAGCACTTTTGTGAAACTGATAATGACGAAACAAATTTTAGCCAATAGTACGGTAATCCTTACCACAAGACCTTCTTCGTTGCCGCCTGCAGTTCCTGTCACCTCAAAAAGAATAAGATTAAGTGGATTTACAAAAGACTCTCAGAACAAATATATTCAAAACGTCATAACGGAGAGAAAGCTTCTGGAAAAAACAGTAGACGAACTTTTTCAAAAAAATGCAATTCTTGAAGCAATTTGTCAAGTTCCTCTGTTCTTCACACTCCTTGTTCATATTACATTTGAGGGTAGTCAAAATGATCAACATGATTATCCTTCTATGACAAGTTTCTTCCATGATGTTGTAAAATATTTCCATTGCTACATAAATGAGGAACTGGAAAATATTCCACAACACAGGGAATTTGTATTTGAAAAACAGCATTTTAAGCTTGAAAAGATGGCTTTTGAGGGTCTGTCAAAAAACCATCAAAAGATATTTTGGAGTAGAGATAAATGCCGTCACAACCTTGGAGACGAATTTTACAATCACTGCCTAAATGTTGGTTTGTTTTTCGAAGAAGATATTAAAGACAGGGAGAGCGTACCATCTCCTGAAGATTCTTACAAGTTTACTTCTTTGGTGCGATTTTACCACAATATATTTTGTGAATGGTATGCGGCTTGTCATCTTGCTCGACTTGCTGAAAAGCTAAGCTCAAATGAATTCAAAACAAAATTGAAAAGTATTGATCCAACAAATCTGCAATATGTGTATCGGTTTGCATGTGGTTTAAATAAGGTTGCCGCTGAGAAGATAATTGGGTATTTAGAAAGTTTCAAAGATGGTCAAAAATTTGCCATTTTGTGTATACTGGAACAGCAAAAGATGAGTCACAGAATTATGGACACTGTTGAAAATTTATGTAAATCGCCAGTTATTATAAGCCTCCACGACGGCAGACTTTTCCACATAACCGCGCTGGAATTTCTTAAGATTGCTTCAGCAAGAAAGGTATGTACACGTTTGCGTTACCATCAGGCACCAGCTACATTTCAACATCTTTCGAAAGTTTTTTTTTTTTGTAATATTCAAATCACGCCAATAACATACGACTGTTACCAGTTATGTTACCTTTTGTCCTATTAATTACAGTTATGACTTCGTTTACATCACTTCGATCAGACTTTTATAAAATTAGACTCACATTAGGGAAAATAACCACATTGCAATATTAAATGAAAACATATGTATATTGTTCCCAATTTTATTAATCTTCGTTGGTGCTTCTTAATTTGAAATTCCAGTGGCATCAAATCTTTCCTGAGATCTGAAAGTCGTATTAATTGGTAAGAAACAAACATGAGATACAAGGAGGAAGAATTTCGACAGAATCTCGAATCCAAATTTAGCGTTCCACCCATATGATATTGAGAGAAATAAAATCTAACAGATTCAAAAAGAAATATGGATCTCAGTTTAATTACAAACGCCGTACTCTTTTTTATTAGTTAGTGCTATAGTTCAGTAGGTGCCAGAAAGGAAGGCATTGATTTCAGGTGTAACTTTAACTGTTGGGAAGTATAATGGTATTGTATAAGAGTATTGTTTGCGCCAACCAGTATTTAAAAACCTGAAATTGATCCTCTAGCAAACCGAAGCATGAGCTTCTCGACTGAGAAAAAAAAAAAAATAAAGAAAAAACTACAGAGGGAATGCGATAAAAGACCAGACTCTTCGTGGAATCCTCCCTGTCGTATCTCTACATTTTAAGTGCTATCAGAGCTTAGTCTTCTTTAGTCAATATGCTTGGCCCTAAGATACATACAAAAGGTTAAAATAAATTATTAGACTTTATTGTCATTACAGACTGTCAGTCCCTGGTTTTATTTCTTTTGCTTGTTTAAGTTACTACACAATTCATGGATTAACTCATTGTTTAAGTCTTTTTATTATCAATCACATCAATTTCTCTGATATAGGCCATTTGAGTCGTTTTTGCAAGGCTACAGTAATCACGTTATATAATTCTCAGATTTCTGTGAAAGAGGTTTGGTTAACGAACATGGAAGGTTCCGTCAAAGATTCCAAGAAGATCGTTTTCAAGTCTGGTCTAGAACTGGAAAGCATTGACACCCTTCTCCAGTTATCAATTTTTGACGTTGGAAGACAGTTTTCAGGAGATGACATCTTAGGTTTTTTAAAATACGCAACTATGTGCTCTCAGCTAAGTGTTTTGAGGTAATTTTGCATTATCAGCCAAGTAATTAATTCTTAAACAATTCGAGCGACACTAACGACTTTCATAAAATATGTTCACCTTCCTATTAAATGTAGCGTACGGTCGCATTGCCATCAAGATGCATTGATCTAAGCTTTCTTTAGAGAAGGATAACAAATGACTGCTTTTGTCCCATATTGTGTTGCTAAACTGAAATCAAAGGTCATTTTACAATATTTCTGTGCTATTTTTATCAAACAAGGACAATCTAAGACAAGAATTTTCAAATCCATTAATAACCTCCTTACTTTTATTTGTGAAACAGATTTCGGGCTTGTATCTTACCAAGGCACATGGAATTATGTAGTTTGCCTGGACACTTTGTGGAACGCAAAATAACAGGTACCTAATGTCACTTTTTTCAGCTGCTAAAAGCTAGTTTTTCCTGTTTGGTTCCTGTTGTCATTAAGAATTTTTATGACCAGATATTCTTTGTTATAGCACGTGGGTTTCCGTAAATACTTTCTTTTTGAGCTCTGTTTGCTTTAGAGATGCAAAATAGTTAAACGAAACGAGTCAAACATTTGAGAGAATTAAGATTAGCAGGCCATTGTGGGGGTAACATCATTTTACATGCAGTACAAAAGCGAACTTGTTGGCATCTAACATACCAAATGGCACTTCTAGGAGACGTAAGAATTTACTAGCCTATGGTGAATGCAAATTCGACTACGTTTAAGCCTTTTTTGAGAGTATTTGGTCTTTCATGAATACTCGTCTTCATTTTGAAGGAATATTACAAGTTAGTTAGTTACTACAAGATGCACCTTATACTTAAGGTTAATGTAAAAGCAACGCAAATTTGTTGGATGTGCCGTTGTGGTATTCATATATATATATATATATATATATATATATATATATATATATATATATATATATATATATATATATATATATATATATATATATATATATAATATGAACAAAAAAAGAGACAAGAAATATATCATTGTTGACAAGAGGAGTACAATGATTTGATATCTAAACGAAATTTTCGACTCCCCTGGAGTCTTCTTCAGCGTATAATGACTACACTATAAATTTACAAGCAAAGAAGGACTGGGTATGGTCAAAAAACGAGCAACAGAAAACCAACATAACAGAAACAGAATTACAAGGAAGCAATAGACTTAAAGTTACTTAGCGGTCCCAAATCTCTGTTTAACCCGATCACATTAGATTTAAATTTGAGAATCCAGTGGATTTCGGATTGTTTCCGTTGTCGGGGGGAATTAAAGTAGGAAGCTATCAAGGTGCATCGTAAGTTATCTATGGAGTGATTTGGAAGATTAAAGTGTTGGGCCACGGGAAAGCCTGGTTTATTGTCTCGAATAGGATTTCTTATGGTTATTAAACCTTAAGCGAAGCGGAGTTCCAGTTTCTCCTACGTAGATACCATGGGGACAAATATTACAATGAAAAATATAAACTAAATTACTGGAATCGCACGTGAGGGGAGGGGGTTGTAATGTGAGCTTAACACCACTAATGTGCACTCGAGAGCCAGTGGTGATATGTTTGCAAATAAGGCAGCGCGGTTTTATGCAGCCATAGTTACCCCCTGAACCGTCCTCAGTTTCTGTGGTGGGAAGTTTAGAGGAAGTGAGAAGGGATCTAAGATTAGGAGGTTGCCGAAAAGTAAGGATGGGGGGTTCCAAGAAAAGGTCCTTAAGATGGGCGTCGTCACGAAGGCTGGTAAACTCTTTCTTTAAGTTATTAGAAAGAGCAGAAATATGGGGGTGAAATTGGGCAGCAAAAGGGATGCGTGAACTATTGGGTTTGGCCTTGTATTTCAATAGGTCATCGCGTCGTATTGTGGAAGCTTTGGCAATGGCCTGTCGGATAAAGGTGAGTGGATAACCACTCACCTTTAAATTTATAAATTTAAAGGTAAATTTATAGTCATTATACGCTGAAGAAGACTCCAGGGGAGTCGAAAATTTCGTTTAGATATTAAATCATTGTACTCCTCTTGTCAACAATGACATATTTCTTGTCTCTTTTTTTGTTCATATTATATATGGGAGTACACGCGGAATCTACTTTTAATATATATATATATATATATATATATATATATATGTGTGTGTATATATATATATATATATATATATATATATAATGTACTTTTGAGCAAACTACATTTTATGGAAAAAGCTATGGAAATATAAATTTACTTTTTCTCTTATCATAAAGTTGAATGGAATCCTCTCAAAGGCAATGTCTGGTTTAAACTGAATCTCATCAGTGGTAATTGGGAGGTGAGTTTTAATATTTAGCTTAGATTTTGGGGTCCTAGAACGATAAGATAGACCCACATGTTGTACTCTTAACTTCATCTTTTCAAGTCCTTAAAGACAGAAACCTGCCGCAACGTGTCCCCGACCGCTGAAAACAGTGGCGTAGCTAGGATGAAATTTTTAGGGAGGCCTAGGCATCAAATGGGGGGTCACGGCATTGATCGCCGTCCTTAAGATCTTACACAATGTCATGTTTTTAGGACACAAACAATTCTGAGGGCCTAGCGAACATCTGGGGGTGCATGCCTCCAACCCCCCCCCCCCATATCTACGCACCTGGCTGAAAACAACTCAACAATGCTTTTACATTTTCGAAGAAGAATTTGCAAGAAAGCTTGCTTGTCTATTTGCATAAATTGATATAAACTAACGTAGGTAACGTTAAAAGCATGTAGCCTACATTTCATCAGGTTGCAAACATCTTGAGTCTCTGTAGTTTCCATTCCATTTGAATATAACCGTATCACAATATTACTTTTATAAAATAGCTTTTCTGTTTCTCTTCAATTTAAGCACCAACGAAAGGAACTGAAGAAGGAACAGTATTCACAAATCGTGAGACCATCTTTTAATTTTACCTTTACTGCATTCCATTTTTAGCGTTGTGAATATCATATCGCAAAAGATAGAGCAACTTACTACTCTCTTCAAGTAGCTTCTCTTTCGTTCATGCAAGGACTTGTGTCCAGAAGTCCTTAAGATTCTGCATAAACATGATATTTTATCTGAATATAATTAAGTTTTATAGAAGTTTCCCCTAGCGAAGAAAAGTCTCAGTGTGCTAACTGAAGTTTGGAAATGCTATTAAAAGAAAGACAATGTGTTTCACAGGCGATTATAAATCTTCCACAAAGGAATTTTTTCCTGACTTTGATCAAACTGATACTCAATATGAGTATCAATCGTAAAACTTAACATAATTTTGTTCACGTTTAAGGTCAAAATACCTAGTAAACGACATACTTACATGAAAGAAGCAGGAATGGCGCCCTCTTGAAAATGCTGCTGTCCATATTTTTCATTATTACACTTTTTCATTTTTACATTACATTTATGCAAGCCCTAAATCAAGGGGAGGGGGAGGAGACGGCGTTCCCTTCAAAAATTTCCATCCCCTAGTAAGGTCAAAATTACTATTTCCAATTTTGCATTTCAGTATGTTTGGCCCCCTGAAACGATTCTCCCCCTGGAATCTATTTCACCCTTTCAGTAGTTTTCTCTAGCTATGGGCCTCCGTCCATACGGGTGAAAGAAGGAGTATATTAAAATTGTACTGCTAACTTTCTGTGTTTTTTATCATTTTCAGTCGTGCTTTTATAATGGATAATTACAGACCTTAGTGTAAAATACTGTATTAAACAGCAGCGCAGAATGGGTCGTGCGTAATATGACGTAATATTTAAATGAGTTAACATTTTAAGTCACCAATAAGGATTTATGTAAACAGGTTAATGAATCGAATATTTACTTTATTTTGCACAATTTGAATCCATCTTTCTGTTTAGTGTTAAAAGACACGAGAGAGGGAAAACTATTGTAAATACTCGCAAAGGATAAAGTATTTGCAGGTCACTTAATTGTAATCGATTCGAGCATACTAACTCCCTGATTTGAGTAACACGCTTTTCACCTAAAGCGTTATATTATATTCGATAGATCGACTCTAACGACTTACTTTATTGTTGATTTTGTATAGCAATTTACTAGAAAACGTAAATTTTACAGAAGTTTTTGTGTTAATCTGTGTAAACGTAATTGTAAGAAAGGATTATTGTGACAACCAAACTGAAATGAAGTTTGCAAGTTTGCTTTTGCTTGTTCCAGGTCGAACACGTAGGAAGCATGTTGAAGTAAGTAGTAAGCATATGTCCTTTTCACAATATGTACCTATGTAACTTCTTAGAAGGAATATATATATATATATATATATATATATATATATATATATATATATATATATATATATATATATATATATATATATATATATATAAACAGAAGAGCTCCACGTATACTCCGAGGTATTAATAAAATAAAGAAAGGAATGCAATAAAGAAAAAATGGTTGATTTTAGGAGTACAAAAGGTTCAAAATGTATTTCCAAATTTTCGGTCCCCTGGGACCTTCGTCAGCGAAATCTTAAGGCAAAATGAGTACAATAATTACACAAAAAAATGCATGTAATAACAAACAAAGCAAAGGATAAACTTGTTTGCTGGAACGTGTACCGATTTAGAAGACCAAGGTGTTTGTAAAGTCCGCTGATGTGTGATTTAAGCTTCATCGTCCAAACAAGTTCGGTACGCTTTTGTTGTTCTGCGCAAATGAAGTCATTTGCAATGAGGATTACCTTAAGATTTTCGATAGAATGGTGGGGAAGGTTAAAGTGCTCTGCTACTGGGAATCCAAGAGCATTGTCACGGATTGACTGCTTGTGGTTATTGAATCTTAGACGGGACTGAAGGAAGTCCCAGTTTCACCCACGTAGAGCTTGTCTTTGTGCATAGATTACAAAGGAAAATATAAACAACATTGCAGGAATCACAATTTAGGTAAGGAGGAATGATCGGAAAGTTTATGTTAGGGATGTTGATACGTTCTTCAGTCGTAATATGCTGGCATATTAGGCAGCGTTCTTTATTGCAGTAAGTGTTGCCCTGTTAGCTTAGAGACGTAGTCCGAGGTCAGTAATTTGGAGGAAGTAAGAAGTCTCCTGAGGTTAGGGGGCTGGCACAATGCTAGGAGAGGGGGGGGGTCGGGAAAATGCCCGAAAGGGCTGGATGGTCTTTGAATGAGGCAAAAGTTTGTTTTAACGTTCTTGCAAGATTAGGAATTAGGGGATGGTACTCAAGCACAAGAGGTATACGCGTATTGGGGGCTTTATAGTTTATAGGACAAACGGTCCTGGCGATTGATTGAAGCAGCTTTAAGTATGCCTTGTTCGATAATGTGGATAGGGTAGCCGTTCGTTAGAAAGTAAACGGTGAGGGAAGAAACCGAACGATCGTAGTCAGCGGGGTCAGAGCAAATACGTTTGGTACGAAGGCACTGACTGTAAACTATTGACCTTTTAAGTTTCTGAGGGTGGACACTATCAAAATGTAACAAGAGATGTTTGTATGTGGGTTTGCAATATAGGAAAGTCGAGATAGTTCCTCTGTCTAGTTTTACCAGTACGTCAAGGAAAGCTATTTGACGGTTTGAAACCTCATAAGTAAACTTAATACTTTCATGGAAAGAGTTAACATGGTCTTTAAAAAGTTCAAGGGCATCCCTACCATGATTCCAAATAAAAAAAAAAAATATCGTCGATATAGCGATAGTAATGTAATGGTTTTAAGGGGAAGCTAGATAGCATTCCAACCTCGCGTTTATGCATGAAAATATTGACATAACTCGGTGCCATTTTTGTGTCCATGGCGGTGCCTTTGATCTGATGGAAGAAGTTACCATGAAAAGTAAAATAATTGTTTTTTGGGATAAAGTTAATAATTTTGGAAAGGTAGCATGAGAGGGTTTTATCTGGAAACAAAGTTTGTGCATGCAAGGACGCCCACCTCATGTGGAATATTAGTATACAATGCTGTAACATCCATAGTGACAAGAAGAGCTTCTGTGGGGAGACTACCTATTTTACAAATGGTTTAAGAAAGTGTGTAGTATCCTGTAGATAACTAGGAAATTTGTGAAGCAAGGGTTTTAAGAATACTGTCAACATAACCTCAAAGGCCCTAAGTGAGAGTCCCAATACCTGAAATAATTGGTCTACCGGGTACTTTTACGGAATAAATCCTAGCTAGGCGACAAATTTCGGCGCCTGACATATTGCCGAAATCTGGAGTGGAATCAATGAAATCGCTGCTACGAGAAAAGTGGCTGTGAAGTACCTTAGGTAATTTGTGAATTTTAGGTAGGTTGTAAAAATAACCTATTTTGGGTTTGGAGGAGAGAAGCTCTCTTAACGTACCAGTGATGTGTCCTGAAAGTCCATTCAAAAGATCTTTAGTGATGGAATCAAAAATGGTGATTGGGTCAAAATTAATACGAGCATAAAACTTAGTGTCCTTTAATTGGTCCTCGGCTTCTTCAATGAAGTCCTTAATGCTGAGAATAATGAAAAGATCTTTTGAATGAACTTTCAGGACACATCACATTCATTCATTCATTCATTCATTCATTCATTCATTCATTCATTCATTCATTCATTCATTCATTCATTCATTCATTCATTCATTCGTTCGTTAATTCATTCATTCGTTCGTTCGTTCGTTCGTTCGTTCGTTCGTTCATTCATATATTTATTTATATATTCATTTATTGATTGAATTTTCGTTTCTTTTTTGCAGAAGAAGAAGGCAACTATCAGCTGGCCTTGGAATACAGGTAAACCAGTGTGCCTTTGTAGCTAAGACGTGATTAGATACTTTAGGGCCCTAAGAAAACTCGATGATAGATGTGTTTTACGTACGGAAATACGAAAATTTGGAAGATTCTACTTCAAGATAATGAAAATTCTTTTTCCGTAGTTTAAATAAACGAGTATAACGGTCATTTCTTTCCTTTAAACTTAGAATTCACCAACAATATCCAAAGAGCTCGCAGGTAAAGTAAACGTTTTTGATATTTTCTCTGTCCGTAAAACGTAGTTTTTAGTCCGGTAATGTGACGTTATTTATTTGATGATGCCTTGCATTAATAACGGATTTCAAAATGGCCTCTACAATAATGGTAGTATCATCTTTATCGATACTATGTTGCAAAGTGGCCAGGATTTTCTCTTTACTCACTACCATACCGAGGTGTCGAGAAGTATCCCGAGGTGTATTCACAATATGGAACACAGGTATGGAGGATTTAGGGTAGGGGTGGGAACCTTTCTCCTTTGAAGGGCTGTTTTGCTCGTCATAATCCGCTCGAGGACCGCAAAGGACCACCAGATATCGAGGGCGCAACAAGCTTTCCCCATAGAGCCTAGGTCAAGGAGCCCCAAGCCGTCTCCGATTGGTCTAGGGGGAAAATCAACTGGGCAGAGGTGTGGAATTTGTACAAATCTGTAGGCAATAGAATTTCCATCCACAGCCAATTACAATGACATTCAATGTGCAAGGTTGCACAGACTAAAAGCTTTGCAATATGATCTGTCTTTTTATTTAGTATGTAATTATGAAGTTATACTGAACCAGCACATCCAAAAATGGTGCACGAAGCGCGCCCAAAAAAAAAACGGCGTATGCGGAAACATCTTAAGTTTTACTTCACTCAATATTGCAAAATTATCATCTATTCAAAATCCAATTAATTTAACTCTTCGGAGGGGCAGGAGTTCTGATCCCGGAATCTATCAACACAAACGCAGTGCCCACTGAGTTTCGTACTGTAATATGTAGGCCCATTCATGCCATAGTGTACTTCTCTTCAATGCCATGTAGCCTTCATCCCACCATGGGGCTACCAAACGCTCCACCCTTACAATAAAATTGTGTGGCAAAAGTTCCAATAACACACGTGAAATACTGTGTCAAACTGTGCAAAGCTATGATGGGGTGTGGAGAGGCGTGAAATTTCTGTGAATTTTTGCGTGACAATGTGTGTCATTAATAAACAGTTGACACACTTTTCCAAAGTGCCATACATTGACCAGCATTTTCACAGTTTGGACATGAGGCAATGTGTGGAAAACCTAAAATTACGCTTTGACACATGTAACAGGAGGCAAACTGGGGTAAAGTAGGCAAAGTGTGGAGATGAGTGGAGAAGTGTGGTGCTGAGTAAAGTAAGTTCAATAGTTCGATTTCGTTCACTGACCTTGTTTGCCACACTTTGCCCTGCTTTGCCACATGTGTCAACTTGAGACAGATTTCCCCAGATTTAGGTGTGGCAATCATGCAGGAAAAAGCGTGGTCCTGTGTGTCAGATTGGTTCCAATACCACATGTGTCACCACGCATAATCACACTTTTTTCCTTATGTATTTTCTTATGCTCTGCCACACGTGAGTACGTGTGTTCAAATGTGGCATGCCCCACTTTTTTGTAAGGGCATGATCCCACGCAAAGCTTCCGTTACCACTAGTGGTACAAGGATTCTGCACCCGCTTTTGTATCTCAGAACGCAACGGTGGGCAATTTACATAGTGCACGCTACTTAGGGATTTTGTAGTATACTGGTAGTGTCATTCCGCTGCGTACTTACGTATAATATCCGAAAAGCGACATGAGGTAGGCTTAATAGATTATTTTAACTTGGTAAACTTTACGCGGGTTTAAGAATGTACAGAAAACAGAAAATGTACGCAGACTTTGTGCTGTATCGGAGGTTTCATTTTTTATTCAAAGGGTATAATCAATCATCCACCGCTGCCACCAAGATGTAACGTGGTAAAATTGAGCGGGTTCAAGAATGTAGAGAAAACAGACTCGACATTCAACCCATTTTTTCGCCCTTCTCGCTCAACTCTCCTTTCTCTTCCCCTCACTCGATCTCAGACTTAACATATCTTTCTCCTTTTCTTTTTCTACCTAACCCATAACTCACATTAACATATAACTACACGACACACCAAAACTATTCTAATGCAAATTATAACAAAACTTACCAAAGCTCACAACTAAAGACATAACTATGTGCAAAGCTGGCTATAATTCTACAGGTGACTAACAGAGAATAAAAATACAGGACCAGAGACACAGAGAATTACGAACTAGACTGAGAAGAACAACTTTTACTGTTTACATTATTATCAATTATATTTCAAGTGATTCTGAATTGACGTTAATGAATTCACTCGCGTCCCTGATCAAATAGTCTCGCACAGGCCGTGCACGGCCCGCGTGCCGGAGGTTCCACACCCGTGCTTTAGGGATCGATCCCAATATTGGCATTTGATGCACACTATGTGAATACTTCACAAAAAGCGCCACTTAACTAATTTCGTGAAGAAAATTATGAGGGCCAATGAGTAGGTGGGGCTTTGTCCACACGAAATATTTGTTGCAAGCCTTCTTTATCAATTTTCAGTACAAGTGAGTGAAGAGGAGGGAAAATATGCTTCGACAAAATTCTGTTACAAGTAATAATTCAAATCGAATGTTATAGATGAGTTCAAATTGCTACGTGACACCTCTTCCCTTTACCTTGCAGCATCGTGAATAAAGAAGCCACATCTTTTGCGCACTTTTTATTCTCTATAAATACAAAGTTGTTGTAACATAAAGAATTCCTTGAGAAAGAGTGTCCTTAGCATTTCCCAACATTTCTTATTGACAGGTACTTCACAGCGTTCATGTTCGTGTGCAACCAAGTTTTGTGGAAATAAATCAGCAGTTGCCATTGTATAAAATTGTTTCTTTCTTGTTGGCACCATTTCCAGTTACACTTGTGTTCCTTATCATAAGCTCCTCGTGCTGTTATGCTTTTTAAATATCTCAGAGAAATTGATGACAAAAGTTTATTAAAACAAGATACTTAAATACACCTGCTTTTACGCAGGCTTAAAATAAAATAGCCAGCGGATTTCCTTTAATTATAAGCTAAGCTCAAAGACCTTGTAATGTAACTTTTAATATAAATCAAATCGAAATTTGTTTTAAAAGAATGAAATCTAAAAATTAAGAATTTTTATATGCAACTTATAAGGGCTAAATTGCCATTTTCCTCCAACTGGGGGGCATCTTGATAGAACATTTTCTTGCAAGGTTCACACGATGGTTACGCACAAACCGATGGCTCCCCCAGTGGCGTTCGTACTAAGAGGAAACCACCCGCACCTTATATCAACCTTGTAGGGTGCCATGTCACAGCCGAAAAAATCAGTAAATGAGGAAATCTCAAATCATATTATCAGTCCACAGCCTTACCAAGATAACAACATTTTGGATCAAGGAAACTTTACAACAAGGAAATTTCTCAACGAGAAGCTTTCCCAACCCTTCCACTAGGTAACACCACTTCAATTTTAGCCTACACCTTACCAAAATAGTGAAAAAAATCACGAAATAATGAGGATTTCTACACATACAATCAGTTCAACCCTTCACGAAGTTTTACCAACGCTAGCACCATTTTGCCCTCAAGCCATCCCACATCGAAGAAATTTCTAAAAGAGTAGGGGTGTCGTCGCGCACCTCTTGCCTTACATCCAGCCAAAAATATTCCTTAATAAAGGCAATTTGTAAAGATATAATTAGTTCAAAGCTTTGCCAACGATAGCAAAATTTTGCACCTCCGCCATTCCTTACATTTACCCCCACCCCTCAGCACTCTCCACCAGGATAGCACTCACCCACAGGTGAAAGAGAAAGGGCCTGCCTGGGTATAACTATCTATAGGCACAACACTTGGTGTTCCGCTTGTAGTGTCATGAAATCACCCCCTATAGAGATTTCACCTAGGCCACGGCCCTGAAATAGTAATCCTAGTAGTGAGGCGCCCAGAGCACGCTTACATTGTAAAGATTTCGGAACGATCTATGACGAAAAGCCAAGAAAAAACGATGCATATCAGTTATCAAAAAGTAACCTCAGCCCAAGCACATAAAACACTTGACATCTTATAATTTCAATTACCGTATTTAAAAAGTTTGCTCGATACATCGATAGGGAAACTCTTCTTTGACTCTTTGACTATGGCTTTGACGGTGTCCGTGGTAATGCATATAGGCCTACTTTCAACTAATCAGGTAACATTTCCTTGTCACCATAAAGAAAAAAACACGCTACATATATCTTTTCAAGACCAGTAATGTGCCTTACTGCAGATGAAGTTGTTAGTAAACTGTTTTACGTGATTTCTACTTACTTCACAGACTTTTTGGGCATGAAGCCAACCGATAGCCGTGAAGATATTAAGGAGATGTTGCGAAAGCATTGCTTATCACCAATAAATATTCATAATATCCAGGATGTTAAAGTTCAAAGAACTTTCGTTGAATTACTTACTTTTGCTTCAGAATGCAAGGTATGATATCAACCATATTTCGTCACCGCATGATCAACGCACTCTACACAAGATAATGATGCCCATGCAATAAAACAACGCTCAAAACTTATTGTGTAATTTATATAACGTGAATATTTAGCAAAGGTACATGCAATGTGAACGTTTTGCTGAATTTATATTACAATAACATAGTAAATTCAATACGCAAGTAAAAGTAAGTTATTCTTCTGCTCTTCTGCTAGCTGCTGCTAGGGCTAACAGGGTGCTTAGACTGATCAAGAGGAATTTCAATAGTTTTAGTAAAGAAATTGTACTAAATTTGTATAAGCAGTTGGTAAGACCCCACCTCGACTATGCAGCCCAGGCCTGGAATCCCTTCTATGAAAAGGACAAGCTTCTTTTAGAGCAAGTTCAGAGGAGAGCCACTCGCCTTAAACCCGAGGTGACACATCTACCTTATCATATTAGACTTAAGCATCTTGGGCTTACCACCCTGGAGTTGAGAAGGATTAGGGGGGACATGCTTCAGGTGTACAAATTTCTCTCTGAAAGGAATCCTTTGTCATCTTGTAGTTATTTAAGGGTTCAAAGTAATTCTCGGGTTCAAGGCCATTGTAAGAAGCTAGTAAAGTGTTTCGCTAGGCTTGACATTAGGAAGTTCAGCTTCTCTCATAGAGTTGTCAACGAGTGGAATAGTCTGCCTGAGTGGGTAGTTAACTCCACATCTGTGAACTGCTTTAAGGTTAACATTGACAAGTTCTTCCATGACTGTGGTGGAATCTAATTGTGCTGGGCTCGTTTGGTGTTGGTTGTTTGTTTTCAGTTAAGGTTGTATGGACTTCAGGGTATCTTATGGGGCCTTAGCCCTCCTTTGCCCTTTAACCTGTTATGTTATGTTATTAAGAGAGAGATAAAGTACATTTTAGGGAGTTCCCTAATGACACCTTGACGTCTATCAGTATCTGTGGGTATGAAGAACGTCACCGCAAAGGTGCCAAACATAGTTAATTTCAAGAGATAGCTCCTAAATACTGTGTATTACATAAATAGGCTACTTTGCTGATAGTGAGCATTTCGGTAGAGTTTGTGTTCCTCTGGACTACCACTTATTGATACTTATTTTACCTAGGATGGTGAAAGGTCCTTGTGAATTTCTATAGCAACATGCAATATGTGTTATTTATGATAACAAAATTGACGTGACTATAGGTGACCAGATTTACACTTTTCACTCAAACATAATGCAACAGTTTATTTTATTGCTGAATATTGTTTTTTTTTTTGTGGGGGGGGGGGGTAATTCTTGACAATATATCCAAAGTCGGACAAAAGTTTGGTCCGTTCGTAACCTAATTTGCATAATTTCAAAATGTCCGCCTTTTATGGAATTTGAGGTCACTTATCTGTACATAATACATACTTTCTAAGAATAAATTCTTCGAAGTTATTAGAAACATGGCTCAGAAGACACAGGAATTGTATGGCGTATATATGAGCTTTCATGACTTGTACCTAATTGCATAAATTCAAAATGGCCGCCATTTTTCATAGGCAAGGTCGAATTTCTCTTGGGTTAGCCATTCACGTATAATGAATACAATGGAGTTGATAAGAACATGGTACAGTGAAAATGGCACCAAATCCTTACGTTTTGTCTTGTAAGGTATCACATTGTGTTTCAAGACATACTAATGTACATGATATCATGTCTCTACGTTAGGTTAGGGTTAAAGACATGAGGAAAGGTATAGGGTTAGAAGTCTCGAGACTTCGTATTTGCATGATATCATGTTACGAAGTGGGTGGAAAATGGGGAATACATATGTATGTACATATATATATATATATATATATATATATATATATATATATATATATATATTAACCTGTGTGACCCCTCTCAATAGCTATTTAATTTGCATAATCCAAAATAGACCCCCTTTCCTCAGTTTGAAATTCTATACCCCTACAGTGTGTCATTCCTAGTTGAATATCATGGTTGAATTGACCCAGCTGACATGGAGAACATATTCACTGTATATTTTATATTATTTTTTATCTAATATATTCAACTGTATAATCTCTCTAAGTAATCAACAATCAAATCAAATGTAATATATGGAGTGGGGTTATTGTTTCTTGTTCTCTCATGTGTTTCCATCAGATGTATAAAAACAAAATAACGAATTAGGTCCAATGTTCATGTTTGCACTTCCATTTTGGGAGGCAACATTAAGGGGCATGGCTCACTGACCTCCCCATCCTGTGTACATTACTGAGCTATATCGATAAGTCATTCTGACCCCTAAATGCCAATGCTTCCTTCTATCCAATGAAGTTCAGTTTGAAGTGTACCGCCAGTGGCCCAACTCCAGTGACCTATACCACTCCCATCCTACATAGAAAAAATTTACCAGTTTTCTTGCCTTATTTTCTGTAGTATGGTACAGTGTAAGATAAGCGTTCTGTGGACGCCTATTGGGCAGGGCCGTAGTCTGGGCGAAATGTCTAGGGGGCAATTAATGACACTGTCTAAGCGGAGTACCATATGTGGTATGCCTACCCTTCATTTGGGCCCTTCATTTTTCTTTTATTCTGGGTACCAACGCGAAGGTTGGTGCTGAGGGGAGGAGAACATGTAAGACATGTCTTAGGTTCAAAATTGTACTGTCTTTGGCAAAGCTTTGAATTGATTACATTTTTAGAAATTGCCATTATTTAGTGATATTCTCCATATTTTGTTGCTTTGTGGAAGGTAAGAGGTGCTGTCTAAGAGGAAGGGACGACGTCCTATACTCTTTGAGAAATTTACGTCTATGTGAGGTGGCTTGGATGCAAAAAAGTGCTATCTTTCTAAAGCTATGTGAAGCGTTGAATTGACTATATGTTTAGGAATCCTCATTATTTAGTAAATCTTTCTGTCCTGTTAGGATGAAAGGTTGTATTGAGGAGCTAAGGATTACACCTGTAGTCTCTCCACTTTTTGAGAAAATTTTCTTGTTCTAAGACTTTCTTGATCGAAACTGGTGTTATCTTTGATGAAGTTTGGACTCATAAAATAATCTAATGTTTTAACTGTTTACTGAATTCGTCGGCTGTGACATGCATGGTACAATTGCAAGGCTGTTACCCCGTGCAGGCTTCCCCCTAGTGCTCTTAGTACGACACCGGGGGAGTCCCCATCAGTTGGTGCCTAGCCATAGAGTAGATGTTTAAAATGGGGGAAATGGCACATTCTAGGCCTCAGATGTTGCATCTAAACTGCTTACAGAGCTAAAGCCTTAGGTAGTATCTTTACACCTTTATGTAACCAACATATCTGAAATGGTTATAAAAGCAAATTTAACTAAGTGAGAAAGCGGGCGTACAGCGCCAAAAGTTTTGTTACTTTTAAAACAAAAATGTCACAGAAAACGAAATACGTTCATTATTTAACGACTTTTGGGATCATTATTGGTCCAAAAATATCCCGGAGTCATACCGGGCCACCGTTTGTAGGTACCATAATTTTATTCTTGATCGATTTTTCATACACAGTGGTCCGCACCGGGGGCACAGCCCCAGTGCCCCGAATGGCTACGGGCCTGGCTAAGCATTATTTACTAAAATTTTATGCTTTAGAAAAAAAAATATAGATTTAAGGAAGGAAAGTTAGATTTGATATAAAGGGGGAAATGCAATCACCCGTATTTGAATTCGTTTACCCAGACATCCTATTTTATGAATGGCTCCTAAGAATCATGTTGCAATATGTTTCTCACTGCATGAGTAGAGAAATTTACGTATATACCTACTCCATGGTTTACCTTGAACGGGCAATATTTACTTCTGAACATATCATGAAAGATACTTGAAGTGAAATAAGGGAATATTTGTGAGATTAGCTGTTGTTCAAAATAAGTTTGCGACGACTGCTTATGCCCTTTAAATAGAAGTTACTCGATAAGCACTTTAAGTTTAGCTAATAATTAAATGTAATCCTTGTCTACTTTATATTCAGCCAATGTATATAGTGGTGTATTCAAGCGGTGTTTCTGGTAGGAGGAAGATGCTTTATTCGTCAGGAAGAGAAACCTACGTAAGAACGCGTCTATGGTAGGAAACGGGGACCTCCCGAGAAAATTTGGGGGAAAAGAACCATTATTTATACGATTTCCTAAGTTTTGAGGGCCTTGAAATCATAATTTGGACAGTGAAATTTTCAGCATTTTTGTCAAGTAGGCCAACTTTCATGTACGGTACGGAAATTTCAGGGGGCAGCAGCCCCATGTCCCCCGCAGGCTACGGCCTTGTGGGGTAATATCGCAGCACCTTGCATCGCCTCCCTATCCCATCCCCCTCCCGACACCTTGTCATAGAGTCCTCGTGGTGTAAACACTTGTAGGCTCAATCGCCCGTCTCGTGGAATACCATTCAGTATTTATGGTTGGCAAATTTCTGTCTTCTTTTGCCAGTTATGATAAAGGCATAGGCGTATGGGGTCAATATTTCTGGGGGTCAGGGATATATTTTTACCCGAATTTAGAATTTTGGACCAAGTTGAGGGAACTTTGATACCGCTGAGTCGGTTGTCATAGGGCATAGTTTCTTGGCTGTCTTATTTGCCACTATTTTTGCCCGAATTGGGAGGACATATGTCCCCTACACCCCGCCTCGTAAA
This sequence comes from Holothuria leucospilota, assembly GCA_029531755.1. Lineage (NCBI taxonomy): Eukaryota > Metazoa > Echinodermata > Holothuroidea > Aspidochirotida > Holothuriidae > Holothuria > Holothuria leucospilota. The sequence goes on from CM055961.1 coordinate 17,622,033, forward strand.
CTTATGGATAAAGGCCTACGGCAGGCTTATAATTTCGATGGATTCCCGTTCCTTACAAAGAAGTCGTATATTTTGTGCAAACATGCAAGTGATAGAGCATCTATTCAGAACAAAACTACCTGGCCTAAATTAGTTGATGAAATCTTTATGGTCATGATTGTTGTAATGCAAGATGTACACACTCAATATATCCTTTTGGAGACAGCACACAGGCTTGCAAGGTTGGCTTACACGACCTGTTATTAGCTATTAACTGGCATCTTTCCTATTGTTCTGTCCTCCCTATCCATGTGCCACCCGGACGAATGAAACGTTTTCGGCGGTATAATGGCCAAAGTGTACAGCTGATCCTGCCGCTTTAACCAGAATGCTCTTGACTGCCAGATTCATGAGAGTTGATACCACAGAAGACACAGTCGTACAAACCAATAAAATACACATCAGCCTAAAATCTATTTAGTCATAAAGCAGAGCTCATAAACGTGGTGTTCCCCTAACTGCACCCACTGCCTCACCTAAGTTTTATTGACCTAGCAGATCGTCTTGCAAATATTCCATTTAATTACCAAGTGGCTGCTAACCATAGAATTCTGTGGTGTCAACTCTCCTGACAGCAGGGAGTAAGTTTAATAGCTGTCAAACAGGTGTCAAATTGTTGTGATTTATTGCTTACTTTTCTTCCATCATTTATAACGTTGTGGGGGCTTGAGATTGACAAAATCTAGAAATTTCCATAGAATCTGAATTTTTAAACAATATTATTGACCAAGGTGTTCTTTTGAAGAAACCTCTATGTCATAATATACCCAGTACCAGTCAACCTTGAAAAGTCCATAAAATAACATGGCAGTGAAGGGTTTATCCTGCCAATTCGTTGTCAGACTTTCCCTTTTCAATGCCAACTCTTACGACAGTCAGTTCTGCGGGATCATGGCATGTCGGTTGAACTTGAAAACGCAAGTTGAAAAAGTTCATAAGGTACCTCGTTTGTTTTAGTTTTTTCCAATGTTTGAAGGCCCCCTACCCTCCCCGCCCCCTCTGCATAACAGCAAACGCGTTGATAAGTTCATTGGACTGCAATTCATGACATGCATAGCGAAAAGTCATTTTAACAGTAAAATTAGGCCCATTCTGTCAACAATGAATATCGAAAAGGGACATCCATTTCGGAGTCTGGCGGCCATTTTGGATTTCTGCAAATTAGGTGGCATTCCCGAGAAGTCGTTTAGGTCCATATGCGTGTAAACGGTCCACTGAGTTGTCACTTATATTTTCAATTTAGTACATTCGTGGTGCTGAAAGCGCATAGTCCCGGAAAAAATGAGGCTGGAACTGGGAAGCGGAGGCCATTTTATGTAAATTAGGTAACTTTCTGGATAAACGCTGTGTCCAATTTTGGATATGTCATCAAAAACAACTTAATAAAGAATATTCAACAATAAAACAAAATGTTGCAATTTGTTTGACTCAACATTCAAATTTCATCTAAATATGGTAGCCTACTATGCAAGTTTCAATCTCCGTTTTAGTTTAAAGATACGAATTTGCAAAGCATTTTAAAAAGTCGATGAACATGACAGACGTCAAAAATGTTGGTTATATTGTTCGTTGATAATAGCCTATTTAACTTGGAAGTATTTCTTCATTTCTTATAGATACATATTGAATGTGTTTGGCTCGTTGGACTCTACAGCACTTTTGAAAACAGTGGACTCAAATTTTGCTCAGGTGTTATCCTACCAAAACTTCATACTCTAAGGCAACTGTCACTTATTGATACCGGAAGAACGTTTTCAGATAAAGATTTGCTTGGTATACTACAATATTCTTGTGTGTACCCCACCATAAGTAATCTGCGGTAAGTAAAGTTTTTCTAAGTACATCTTTCGCCTTCAAACTAGATCGTCAGGGCAATTAGAAAATGTAGCAAAATATTCAAATTTACATTTTTTTTGTTACTAACTGTGTAGCATTACTAATAGCGATATTCTAGCTTGGTAGTCAGCCATGCTATACCCAATCAACATATAGTAATGATTAATGTTTGAGGACCGGCACTTTTAAAAATTAATGTTTGGGCAAAAGTATTATTTCCATGTTTTTGGTGAAATTAATATTTCCAAGTAATTTACTATCAGAAAATATCAGAATAAGGCTACTCTTAATTCAAACGTTTGTGCTACATATGTGCTGTGTATATTATCAGGGGCGTAAAATGCTAAGGCTGAGGGGACTGTGGCCACAAAACAAAAGATTAAGGGCAAAACCACCATTCCCCCAAGTTATAACGGTAATTATCAAATAATTGAATTTGGGTGTAAAATGTAAAACGAAGTTAAACGTATCTGAAATGCCTTCAAATTGCCATTTGTAATTAAAACATAACCCAAATGTCATTATACTGACTCAACTAAGGCAGGCGTTACTTGGATTATTGCAAATTCCTATGCAACCTCTATGATTATTTTCGGGGCTTCACCCGCATACATCTCATGCCAAGATTGTTGCAATGTAATATCCTGTAGAGCAAAGTGAGTATAATATTGAGAGTTCTGTAGCAACTTTATGATGATCCACTTTCCCTCCCCACCACCAAACCTGCTGCATCTTGAAAAAATTAACTTGTCGTTACTCTGAATGTGGCTAGTTTGAAACAAGTATGGACAAAAACAATTTTAAGGCCTGCGTGCTTAGTGCGTATTCAGTGCTATTTGTTGACACTTAAATGCTCGTTTACCAGTGCCCGCAATATTCCAAATACCGAGGGGCTCCAGCGGTTTCCACTTGCTACGCCACAGGGAAAATAAACTAAAAGGGGGCCCACAGAGGGCTCAGGGGCCTTTGAGATCATGCCAAGGTAGGCCTTAAGTTCTTATTTTGTGAGCGCGACTTTGCGATTAAATCGACCTTGACTTTGTAGAGGGGAAATGGAATCACAGTGTCCAGTCGGACTGTTTCTAGTTGAAACTGTATTTTAAGACAGAAGGCATTTTTTCTATAGACATTCTTTACTTTCTTTGTTTCTTCCACCTTTACCTTGTCAGCACTACCCAAAGTAAAAGGTCTAATCAACTGAATGTCATGTTTTTCTTGTAGTGGCATTTTAAAAAATATAAAATAAAATCAACATCACAAAAATCAAATTTTTGCCCCAAAATGGTCATTGATTTTTCTTTTTTTACTGCAAGGCATTTAAAATCAACTTTAAGTTTATCATGATAACTGGTATGTAATTAGGCTATAGAAGTACATCAATTTTACAAACTTTTGGGAGGCAAAAGTGATCAATTCAATGTTTTTTTAAGTAATAAATAATACAGTTTTACATAACTTCAAAGTCAAAATGTTCACTTTGTTACAATGGCTAAAATATAACAATGTACAGTAAGGTTCTTTGAGTCAATATTGAACTGTTCTTGTTCTCATGCGAAAAGATTTCCCTTGTTGAAAATCGTAACACTATTTTATGATATCGGGCACTTTTTGCTGGATAATGTCTTCATTTTCTGTGATATTTTTGCAACTTTATCTTGTTATCAACCAAAATTGAGTTCAAGTTATTTTACTACAATTTATATTTTCCTGATAGTAAATTATTTGAAAATATAAACTGCACCAAAATCATGAACATCATATTTTTGCCCAAGAATGGCCAGATATGGCCTAAAAATTGATTAATTTTTCAAAAGTGTTTGTACTAAAAAAAGCCCCAAAAACGTTTAGAAGCCCTTTTTTCTGCCAATGCGTGGCCCTCTGAACTCTTTAAGAAATACTTTACTCGGGTCCCAGTACCTTTGAGATCTTGGTAACCTAACATCAACTTGTACATTTGTGTACTTCTGATTAAAATGAAAATCAAAGTTAGGAGAAGAGAAAAGATGACACTGAACAATATTTCGTCACTTACAAGTATCTTGCTCCTATTTGACATATTAGAGAGCATTTCGGGTGGCTTTTAACTCGCTTTTTCCTCTTTTGTAACTATTCTTTTGTCAAGTTGTCCCACAAATGAGATTCCATTCTTTTATACTTCTGGGGGAAATGGATCTGCTGAGCATATTTTTTCACTAACCCAAAGTTGATGTAGTGATAAACGTAAGGTGCTGCCGTTTGTATTGTTTGCAGGCTCCGTGACTGTCTTCTCCCGGAAAAGATTAATCTTGAAGAAATTGGTGTTGATCGAGAAGATAAGGATATTTCAGGTCAGAAGATTTTTTAATAGTTTCCAAAGTTTTGAAACAAACAGTAACCTTTTCTCTAACTTTGCAGACCATTTTCAATTGTTTGGGTAAGAGAGCTGGTTTGTTACGGCCTCTAAACGGATGTGATCACAAATAAATGAAGAAGAACGGCGACTTGTTACTTCTTACAGTATGTATTTACAGGCTTGATTGTCGGAGACGCCCAAAATGGGGGCGCTATACGACAACACGTTACATGTTTCCTTTTTTGGGAAGAAATAAACTTTACACTTGATCTTACAAGAATGATTTGGGTAAGCACATTTCTTAACAGATGAACATAGCAATTACACTGTACAAACAGATTGGCCCTAGTAATAGAAGAAATCCTCACAGCGAGAGTCCTTTTTATTAAGAGGTTGTCTTTCCCTGATACGGGCACTTCTTCTAAGGCCTTCACTCTTAGACTCGCTTTGCTTGGTTGCTTGACTAGCGCTTTCGCTTGCTTTAGAATCCTCTGCTTTATTTTCACTTTGCGAAGTACTATGCTCTGCGGGCTCTGTTTCGCTCGCGGACGCGAAGGTTTCTTTGGTCGCGATAAGATCCTTACGATTTCGCGTGTAGTCGCTTCCGTCCTGCGTTTTGACTTTGTAAGATCTGATATTGGTCTCCTCGAGGATTTTAGCTTTTTTCCAAGTGTTATCCTGAGTGCTTTTTACTCTTACAACATCTCCACTACGAAGTTTGCTAAGTTCTTTAGCTCCTCTGTTATAATATTTCGCTTGCTTATTCTTTAGCTTGCTTTTCTTGTCTTTCACCTTCTTGACTATTTTGGGTTGAAGAAGAGCACTGGACGTAGAAACAAGCGTTTTCGTACGACGTCCGTAGTGCCGCTGTGCTGGACTACTCTGAAGACCTTCTGTGGGTGTGTTTCTCCAGTTTAAGAGATTTAGGTAAAAGTCCCCTTTACTCCGTTTCGTTTTTTTTTTTTTTTTTTTGACAAGACTTTTAGAAGTCTTTACTGCATTCTCTACTTTCCCATTACTTTGTGGGAAGCGTGGTGAGCTTGTGGTATGATCAAAGCTATATATTCCGCAGCAAGGTCTGCAAATTCCTTAGAGCTGAAAGGTGGTCCGTTGTCTGAGAATACTATATCAGGTATTCCATGGTTAGGAAAGTGTTTCTTAGGAGTTTGATCACTGATTGTGCATTCTTTTTGAAGTACAAGTTATCTACCTCAAATAGGTCAGAATAATAGTCCACTATGCAAAGATAATCTTTGTTGTGGATGATAAAGATATCAACTCTAACTTTTTCCCACGGACGGTCTGGTAGCTTTTGAGATATTAGGGGTTCCTTTTGCTGTTCAGTCTGAAAGGTGTTACAGACTTCACAGACTTCGATCAGTTCTTTAATCTCCCTTGACATTCCTGGCCAATATACACTGTCGCCTTCACGACGACGGGTGCTTTGTATGTCGGAATGAGCACTGGGTAGCTTGTCCTTTATGTCGTTTCTCAAGCTTGAAGGAATAATACAACGCTTTCCTTTAAACAGGACATTGTCCTGTGCTGACAATTCGTCTCTGATATTAAAATATGCATGAGTCATTGGCTGCAGCTCATGTTTGTTGTTTGGCCAGCCATATATAATGTATTGGTTTACTGACGGAAGAGTACTGTCCTCTTCTGTTGCTTGCTGTATCGCTTTAAGAGTGGAACTAGAAACTGGGAGAAAATTGACCATACTAATTTTCTCAGTTTCCTCCTCAACTGCTGATCTGTTGTTTGTACTCAGATATGCTCTTGACAATGTGTCTGCAAGTAACATTTTAGTTCCGGGCTTATAGCGTATTTCAGTATCGTACTGGTGTAGTCTCAAAAGCAATCGTTGTAATCGTCGCGGAGCGCTTGACAATGGCTTCTGCGAAATTGAGACTAACGGTTTGTGATCAATCCAGAGTATGACTTTACGTCCATATACGTACTGATGGTTTCTTTCGAGGCCAAAGACTAAGGCCAATAGTTCTTTCTCGATCTGAGAATAATTTCTTTCTGCTTGCGTTAATGCTCTACTGGCATATGTGGCAGGGTGATCATTTTGTAACAATGCGAATCCAAAGCCTTTGTCTGAGGCGTCACCCTGACCCTCTGTATGACATTCTGGGTCAAAGTACTTTAGAACTGGTGCGTCGGTCACTATTTGTTTAATTATTTGAAATGAGTCCGCCTGTTCTTTGGACCAAGGCCACTTAGTGTCCTTGTGAGTGAGACGACGGCGCAGCGGTTCACTCTTGTCTGAAAGGGCTGGAAGAAACTTCGCTAAGTATTTTATCATGCCCACAAATCTTTGTACATCTCCAACGTTTTGTGGCCTGGGCATGTTTGGTACGGTTTCAACCTTTTTAGGGTTTGGTTTTAAGCCGTCGCTTGTAACAACGTGTCCTATGAAGTCAACATCGTGGCATTTGAACTCAAACTTATCGTTGTTCAAGGCATCTCTGTAGAAAATTTTGAAGATTAACATCATGATTGAGATTCGCTTCTTCAATGGTATTACCGGTTCCAGTGATCAAAATGTCATCTGCAATTGTGAAAACTCCAGCTAGACCTTCAAGACATTGGTCTAACTTTCGCTAGAAAAGTTCCGGTGCTGGACTGATTCCAAAAGGGAGTCTTTTGTAGCGATAACGACCCCAAGGGGTGTGAAAAGTGGTCAGATACGAAGATTCGATATCTAATTCGCATTGTAGAAACCTTCTTTACAGTCTGCTTTGCTAAACACTTTGACTTTTGCCAGCTGGGGTAACACATCCTCTATGACAGGGAGTGGATAGTGTTCCCTTTTCAAAGCTCGATTTAGCGGTTTGGGGTCGATACACATTCTAAATTTGCCGCTTGGTTTTGTAATCGTCACTAAGGCTAAAACTCAATCTGTTGGCTTGTGTACCTTTTCGATAACATGAAGCTTTCCTAAGCGAGCAAGTTCTTGCTTCAATTTTGGCTTAGTTGCGACTGGAATGCAACGCAAAGGTATCACAACTGGGGTCACACTGGGATCTATTTCTAGACGCACCTTGCCTGGCATGTGCCTTAATCCTTTAAACACCTTGTGGGCTTTCCCTTTGTTAACTTTCTTTGAACGGCATTTGGCCGCAAAATGATTAAGCTTTCCACAGTTACTACAGGGAGGTGTTAAGAAGGAGATACAACCGTCTATAGACTCTTTGAAGTCATGTTAGTTTCCGACGGTAATCTTGCTTTTCTTCTCAAAATTCTTATCTCAATGCCTTAATCAATTACAGGATTAGTGCTGCGTTGCCAAAATACCAATGTGAAGACACACCCCTTAAGTAAACTCGTTAACTTACCATTGCCAGCCGTCATGAAAAATCATAAAATTTTAACCATTGGTCGTTATTCGTCGCACTTAATATCATTTTATTTAAAGTCAGCAGAGAATTTCTTTAAATCTTTCTTTTCAAAGGTATTATATAATGATGGAGAAATTTGCTGAAATGAGAAGAATGTATAGACTTGAACAATGTTTCCAGCAGATGACGTATTTCAATGGCGGAGGCACAATTGAAATACATTAATTAAATGTTTATTGCCAGTCGTTTTACTGAAAATCTTGTTTAAACTTTGGTCATTGTCGGAAACTAACCTCACTTCAAAGGAGTTACAAACAATGGCCTTTGTCTCAGGATTACTTGGAAAAGAAAGAGGGACATCACCACCTAAAAGGCTTAGTCAACAGAGACTTAACATTAGGAACACAGGGACCTGTCAATCAAATGACAGTGCATAAAAAGGATTAACTCATTTTCAAGTACGTATTGTCTGACAAATTTCTTCGTTGGATCTCCTTCTTAACACCTCCCTGGTTACTACACACTTTTCCATAGGCAAAACATTCCTCCTTCTTAAGAGAGTGTGCACGGTCACAAAATTTACAATCATTTGTAAAACCTGACTTTGCTTAAGTACCAGTCGTATGTTTCACAACCTTGACAGAGTTTTCAGTATCACCTGTCATATCTTTGACCTGAGCAGACGTTGTCTCGGCTACTTTACAGATGTCTATACATTTGGTTAAATCTAACCCTGTGGTTTGAAGCAGTTTCTTTCTAGTAGTATTATCATTAATTCCACATACGATTCTATCCCGAGTCATTTCGTCTGTTAAACCTCCAAATTCACATGTCGATGCAAGTGTTTAACAACATATTCACTAAACGGCTCACTCTGACCCTGAGTACAATTATTAAACGTGTACCTCTCATAAATAACATTCGTTTCACCGACAAAGTACGTCCCCCACAGTTCTAGGATTCTGGCCATATTTTGTCTTTCTGCCGCATTTTGAAATGGGAGGGCATCGTGGACTTCCAACGCTTCTGGGCCTATAGCCGTGATGAAGGTGGCTATTCTAATTTTGTCGTCTTTTGACACGATGTCTGTAACAATTTCATAACAGTACTGTCCTACAACTGTTTGAAGAGTTCCCAGTTCTTCTTGAAATTGCCTCGGAGGTTTAGGTTTGGGGGTAATGGGATCGGAAAATTTTGAGAAGTGCTCATGATAGGTAACTTCCAACTGACCCTTTGTTGAAACACACGAGTCAAATATGCTTCATTAACAATATCGAAACATTAACAAGATAACTGCAGTATGCATAGATTATGATACTTACAACTGCACAATACAGTATTCAATACGATGATCGATAACTGTAGAAGTGTGATCGACAACATACAGTGGGTTCAGCATGCACTCGAAGTGTCTACACAAAGAAGCATGGAGTGCGTTGCAATTGCACTTAAATTCACTCTTATTTACGGTTTGAGAGGTACCGTAATACAAAGGTATCACATCAAAGGTTAAAATTGGCTTCATACCAGGCAAAGGTACTGATTACTATCGACTCCGACTACCGAATTCTGCACGCAGCGATATAGCAATTCAGCAGCACCTACTGATACAGTACTACAGTAGCACATGGTGTATAACGACACTAACGTTAATCGGCGAAGGTGGCTAACAGCTTGAAAATCGCGATCGCTAAATATCGACGTAATCAGGGTTCGTAATGTTCAAAAGGCTTTACCAAACCATTGTTTAAGATCTTTACTTCTGACACCATGTTTCGTTACGGTCTCGACACGGATGTGATCACAAATAAATGAAGAAGAACGGCGACTTTTTACTTCTTTCACTATGTGGCTTGATTTTCTGAGACGCCCAAAATGGGGGCGCTATACGACAACACGTTACATGTTTCCTTTTTTGTTTACATATTTAATATGTGATGTTCACGGGGTATTTAGAAATGAAATTATTATATAAACTCTCCAACTGACTTATTATAAAAGTATACAAAAGTTGTCTGTTTGAATAAAACAATTGTCGACGGTTAAGTCACATTCATAGTTAAAAACTGTAATATATCACAGGTGTTGTTACCGGTAGGTGGTCACTTGCCTTCCATGAGAGGCTATTAACTGAATTTTACAGAAGCGAACTTACTTGTGTCAGTGGGCTTAACATAAATGCGATATTTTGTTATTTACAGTTGAATGGAGCTTCACGTCCGCAATGCAAGTTGTGTACCTCTTAAACGTTGAGACGGGGTCTTGGGAGGTAAAGTATTTAATGCAAATGTAGCAGTGTAGAACTGAAGAAGTTTATAGTTCCATTGTGCGAAAGATAGTAATTTCGGTTACTTCGTTTCTATCAGTAAATGTGGCAGTGAGAAAATGTTTTATTCATGAAAAGATGTGAATGGACTTTTTCATTACAAAGTAAAAGACCTATTTAGGAACTTCCTAAAAAGTTTTCAGTGTTTGACAGACTTGCAATTGTTTATGTTTTATGTAACTGCTCTCGTTCCGAAAGGTATTTTAAAGTTTCAATTATTTCAAATATCAGAATAATAAGCAACTCGTGAAGAGCACATTTCCCTTTTCTTATCTGAAATCTTTGAATAATTTTGAACAGTCAGCTTTCTTAAATAGTGACTAGACTAGATATCTTTTGCTTCTATACATTTCAGCTTGAAAATGAAGAACTGTCGAAGGAAAAATATCAAGAAATCGTAAGATATACTCCGTACTTCCTTATATATATATATATATATATATATATATATATATATATATATATATATATATATATATATATATATATATATATATATATATATATATACCAAAAGCAGAGCTTTTGCCGGTAGAGATAGTGCTCAATATAGCGGTATGCCAAGAGCTGTACTACACTAGTATTAAGATGGATTGTCGCTACTCCGAGTTTCACGCTCTCACACGATCATCAGGCAACTAACCGGGATTGAATGATTCTTAACTTAAATACAATGTACTACTCAAGGAGGATCCCTACGGTTGGCTGGTCTTGTATACCGGCGATTGCTATGGCGACACTTAGACACGATTTCTGACCTTTTGTTTAGTAGAGATGTTTTGTCAGCTGAGAGTATTGCTAATTTCTCTTCCGTACACAGGTTGCACTGGCCGTGGGCGGTCATGCGTGTTGGTATACGCTTGAGGATGTTCCACTGAATATTAAAGCTTGTGTTGGATTCCTTCAAGCTCCAAATATATTTGGACAGTTCCGTTTCTTTCTTGTAGGTTTCGTTGTGAAAGGATTTCTTGTGATTATTAAAACGGGCCTTTCACAACGAAACCTACAAGAAAGAAACGGAACTGTCCAAATATATTTGGAGCTTGAAGGAATCCAACACAAGCTTCAATATTCAGTGGAACATCCTCAAGCGTATACCAACACGCATGACCGCCCACGGCCAGTGCAACCTGTGTACGGAAGAGAAATTAGCAATACTCTCAGCTGACAAAACATCTCTACTAAACAAAAGGTCAGAAATCGTGTCTAAGTGTCGCCATAGCAATCACCGGTATACAAGACCAGCCAACCGTAGGAATCCTCCTTGAGTAGTACACTGTATTTAAGTTAAGAATCATTCAATCCCGGTTAGTTGCCTGATGATCGTGTCAGAGCGTGAAACTCGGAGTAGCGACAATCCATCTTAATACTAGTATATATATATTTATATATATATATACATATATATATATATATATATATATATATATATATATATATATATATATATATATATATATATATATATATAAGACCTTAAGGAGGAGGTTTTCTTTGTTATTTTAATGAGGATGCTATTAGGGAGACATTCGGTGTCTCCTTAATGTTTTAAGCACTATTTTTAGACATTTTTTGCCGTTGGCAAAAAATAGTTTTACAATCTTCTTTGACTCTAAATATAACATTTTGATAGTTTCAGGGTTAGGGTAAGGGGTTAGAAAATTAGGTTAGAAATTAGTGTTTAAGTGTCACAACTAAGTCTAATGCAGCCCTTCTGTTGCGACCCCAGGTTGTTTCCTCCCTGCCAGCGAAATTTGGCAAAATATTTTTCACACACAATGAAGATCAGAAAGATTTGATTGAGAAGATTCTCTAGATTTAAACAATGATTCTTGATTATTTTGTCTCTCCTTCTCAAATTATTAAATGATGATCAATACATTTTAATTTACAACATATATTTACCTTAATCCTATCGGCCTAGTACACCGGTGAATTATCTACCCCACTAAATTATCTTAATTGTGATCACTTACGCGACGCGAGGGCCCTTTTCGGTTTCCTTCTGGTTCTTTTCTGACTTCTCCTGATACGCGTGATAACCGACTCCTGGAGTTCGCTTTCGCTAGTCCCGTCGTTGTCACCATGCAGCTCGGTCCGCCACCAGCAGAGTATGGTACTCGTGCCTTTGTCACCCAGATGACGGAGCAAACTGGTCCTCCTTTAATAAAATTAAATTCGGCGCCCGTGACTACGTATCTCAGTCCAAAATACGGATCTTCCAATTCACTTTATCATACAATCCCTCACCATCTCCTCCTTTCGAAAATCAATTAATTAATTAATATATCCAATTATGTCAGAGTCGATCTGCTTCCATTGATTGTCAGAATGATTCTCTCGAATCCCTCATTTTCTCACCAGTCCATCTGCTATGCTCCAAGTCTGTTTCCGTTCGTCCCTTTGTCGGCAACTATTTTTAAAGTTTTCCAGGAAACCCTTACGGTACAGTTCCGCTGCACGTGCAAGCTCTTGTCAATCATTCTTGAACTTTCCCCGAGTGGTGGCGCTCTTCCAAATAAGTTGGCTCAACCGTGACATTAAGTCAATGGAAATGTCTCCCAAATATACAATTTAGTGTTATATATATATATATATATATATATATATAAGGTAAAATATAGTAGGTCGAAAGTTAAGTGGTTAGTTTCAATCATATTTAAACAAATCCGAAGTACTGGCTCCTTTAAGGGAAAGAACAGAAGAAATAAATTTTGGGAGAAAATTAAGCCATGAATAAGACTGTGCTTACTTCATAAACTTAAATTCGTTGTTTTGTTTGAGCCTTAAATTCAAATTATTGGCTGCAATGCTCTAGTCTCTTTCCACTCAGATAGCACTGTCTCCCTGATGCAACTTAAGATGATTCCTGTCAATCTCCACTAATGCTTCAATTTTCATCCTCTGAGCTCTAAAGTCTTTACTCTTTACAATGGTCCTAATCGAAACTTCGGGTAACACAGATTTGTCAGTTAATCGATGAGAAGAATAATGCTATTGTAATTGGTGTTAACCGACTTGCTAATTACCTTGATAAAGTTCTAACTGATCACTGCATTAAAAGTTTGGCAATGTATACCTCGTATGCTTGAAAATACCACCAAGCTAATACAAAAACCTTCCACTTCAAAATTGGAACGGTCCGAAAATACTGATAAAAAGGATTGGGATATTGCGTAAATTGCAAAATCCAGAATTTTCCCTTGCTATTGGGCTGAAGTGTTAGAAAACTTTAACTACGCCTGTTTTAATTTTTAAATAGTGTGCTATACTGAATTGTCACCTTACCGACTAAATGTAATCATACGTTTGTATTACATCGTAGAGCTACCATGAGCCACCATGGTGTTTTTGGTAGTAGTAAGCTTGTTTCTAATGAAAAAGGTGAGATTGGAGCAGACCCGTAACCAGACGGCAACCAAAATGTTGGTCTATTTCCTCACTCCGAACTGAGTTTCGCACAGGCAAACTCCTGGATATACATCTGCTTCAAAATTTGCAAAGTTCTGCCCCTGGTAGCATACAGTGCCCTGGATTATATCTTATTGTGGGATTCCATAAGACAAAAACTCAAACTAGCCCATACGTTTATTATATATACATATATAATCAATCAATCAATCGATCGATCGATCGATCGATCGATCGATCGATCGATCAATCAATCAATCAATCAAAATGGTACCAAAGTAAATGAACTTCGATCTCATTTTAAACGGTGACAGAGAAACGGTAGACAATCTGGTAACTGCCTGATAACTGAATTGATTTCGAAAGGGATAAAGAAAACGTGAAAGATTTAACAGACAAAAGCTGTAAATCAGAAAATGTATTTGCATATTACTTGTTTAAACGTGTCGACCTTTGCAAAGTCTTCACTCTTTTCTATTTTCTCGCTTTCTCCAATTTCATAAGATTTGGCCTATAACATTTATTTTTACACCTTTCCTTTGTATGTCTGCCAAACGATAATACTGGAAGATCTTGTTGAAAAAAAAAATAGCGAATTGAAATTTTTATGTAACGTATTACTTTATGCGTCACTCGTGGTTTGGAAAGTGACATCATTATTGCCCTGGCAGCATTTGGCGTCTGTTTGGTTAAAATAATTAATAACGTAGTTACTTACATGTCAGCTATCGCGACACTTTGAAAGGAGTTGATGGAAACTTCATGTAGCTTATTATCAAATAGAAACCTAAATGGAAGAAAACAGTGAACTTTAGTGATCGTTATAACTTGAAATTTTGGTTAACGTTCGAAACCGTTTGCATTAAAGACGGAAGACATTTTTTAAAAAAGTGGATCAGGTTACAACTATCGACGCAGTCAGGCTTCTTTTAGTAATAGACCATTAGTAACTACTCAAACGTACTATTATGCATCAACTCTGTAACTTTTTGAATATTAGGGAACGTTATCAGCACATCCTTTTAGTCACATCCCTGGGGAAAGCAGACTGTTCTTCAGGAGGAAGCAGTGGCGCCGCCGAGATTTGATGAAAGGAGGGGCGGCACACTACAAAATCCCACTCCAGATCAACCACCAAAAAATCGTTTAAAGGTGTGCGTTTGCCTACTTACGACACTTTGCTCCCGATGAGGACCCTTTCTTTTGTCACATAGAGGGGAACTGCCGTCATGGGGAAGGAGTCTATGGGTAGGGGGAATTTGTGTTCGTTTAAGGTGGCTGGAAGCAAAATGGCTTTACCTCTGGCAAAGTTTCCAACTGATCATATGTTGCAAAATTCTGGCTTCAGGGAATTGTTTAAAATATTTGCTGGGTGCAAGGGAAGGGTATAGTGTCTAATTGAAGGGAGTGAAACACCTTCTCTTGAGAAAGTTTTAAGTAAGGTGGTTTAGATGCAAAATGATACTATCTTTGGCAAAGGTTTGCACTGATAACATGGTGAAGAATTATCATTATTTAGTAATACTTCGGCCGTGTCATGATACCCTTGTAGTGCGGTTACCATGTGACCGGCATAGAGCCTCCTTGAAGCACTGGGCAAATTTAAAAATGGGGAGGTTATAACGATGCTTTTAACTACCATCCAACTGATAATAGAGGGGAAAACACCTAGCACTTCACAGAAATCGTAGTTTTACTAATGTAGAAGGAAACTCTGGCAAATGAACAGCTTCCAATAAGAATGATCGAGATCGGAGTAAGTGGGTACAGGATTAATATGATTATTTCATACTGATTCTCTGTAAATGGACTTATTGACCTATGAATAAATCTGTGTGATGAGTTAAATAGCCTATTTCAAACCATATACATAACGCTACAAATGCTGACCTAAATGTAAGTTTGCCACATAATCGCCTCTTGATGGAAGCCTGAGGTTGGACTTGTCCCTTTAGTTTGAAGCTCTTGTCAGAATAATTTCGTGCAATTTGACGTAATAATGGTAGTCAGTCATATAGTCTAGACCGTAACCGAAAGCTCGTAAAATGACGCCGAAACTTTGCATTAGAATATTTACAAAATCCGCATATTCGTGCCTTTGAACAAATGACATAGGGATGGGATTTGAGAATGCAATGGAACGAACTGAGCTGAATAATAGAATGGAACTTATCGTATAAGGACAAAACTACCATTCTCCGAAATGTAAGGTTGGTTCTTCGAGATAAATCTTTTTTCGTACTGGATGACCTTACTAAAGCTGATCTTAGCGAGAAGAAAAAGTGGTCACGACAAGTGAAGGAACTCTACAACATGCGGATAAAATAACGTTTCATTGCGGGACATTGGAGAGATAATCATGGGCTTTCATATAATTTTCAGAACAGCCCATCATAATATGTTTCTGTATATCTTTTCTAAGCTCAGTGTTTTTGTTTCATTATGCCGACGCAGTACATGGAAGGGCACCAAACTTCTCAAGTAGGACTGTTTCAACATGAAACTTGGTTCAAGTCCTTTGCTTTATCTTTTGCCATATGTTCTCCTAATCGTTCATCTTACTTCTTATTTTTCACCCCTTTGTTTTGCATAAGCTCTCCAGTAACCTGCGTTAATCGTTTAGATTACCATGAACGAACCCTACGTAGTAGTGTTATATATGTCTTACTGCCATACCAAAATGTTATTTTATTTTATGTTATGTAAATACCACCCACCTGATTGTACCTTATACGTGAAAGTCAAATGCTTTGTGAAAATTGCAGAATTGCGTTATTTAACCTTTCACAGTAACAATACATGAAAACGATCAGAGTGGTATAAACACAACAGCTTGTGGTTGCTTCACCTCATACAACAATTTTACGAATTACTATAGATGAAAATTTAAAGTGGAAGGATCATATCTCTGAGGTTAGCAAAAAGGTTTCTAAATCTAATGGTGTTATCAATAGACTAAAAGAATTTCTGCCCAGTGATGCACTTATTTCCCTTTGTAATGCTCTTGTGCTTCCTCATTTTAACTACAGTCTTCTTGTCTGGGCTAATACTCATATCTGTCTACTCAATAATTTATTTAAGCGTGTTATCCGCAGTATAAGTCATGTGAATTATAGATCACACACTGCTCCTTTATTCATACACTTAAAAAAACTCACATTGTACGATTTGAATAAGTATCAGCTAGGTATTTTTCTTTACAAATTTCACCATTCACTTGTTCCTTCTGCTTTCGACGACTTTTACAGTTACAACACAAGCTATCACACTTATAACACTCATTCTAAAGAATTTCTACACCATCCTTACTCTAGAACAAGTCTCATCTCTTCTTAAAAACGAAGCACACATGTTTATTTCTGGTATTGTCTTAGCCCTGACATTAAAAGTTCTCCTTCACAAATCGTATTTAAACGTAGGTTAAAACATTTCCTTCTGAGTAGCAAACATAGTTAGCTAATACACAGCTTTTCTCTCTTTTTGTACCAGACCAGAAAAGTTTAAACTTATTTCTAGTTCCCCTACTTGTTTCTTTTGATATGCTAATTTTCCGTGTATTGTTATACATTCTGTGCTCTTGCATATAAAATATTATTGACATAATGTACAAAACTCCTCTTGTATTGAAAGTAGAAAATAAACTTGAAACTTGAAACTTGAAAGGTTAAAGCAAGAGGAGAGCGAAAACTTAATAGTTTCCGAAAGATTCACAGAAATTATGATAATTTGCAAACGAAATATGAAAGAAAATGATTAAAATAAATCCATCATTCAGTCGAAGTCACGCCCCACCTTACCCTCTTCAGAAATCAATAGTTTAAATGCTTCTTACGTTTATTTAAAAACCATCAAAAATTTACAAAAATAGATAGCGGAGAAGCGTCCTCTATCCCATCCGTACCCGGCGCAGCTGGTAGGAACAATAAATTGATGTAACCTAATACATTTTTTTAATCTCGTGGGACGAAAGATGTTTTGAAGATTTACTTACACCTGTCTCATCACGTTACTTGTAAACACGCCGTCTTCAATTGTTTCAATTCTATTGTTAAATAAGCACCTGCAAAAAGTGTTTCATGAGATGTTAAGGGAAATTGTGACTCCCTGATATTGTTTACTGAAGTTGCCCTGCGCATTTTGTGTGAGTTGGGTAGTGATACGTATTTTCTCCTTCTATATGCACTTCTATCGATGGTTTACACTAAAAGCACACCGTCGTAATAACAGATGAAACTTTACTTTAGAATCAAATAATTTTGTAGTTTTTGGCAAAGTGAGGGTGGACTTTCTTGCAATAAATTTTAGGGAAGGAAGTTCATGTAAAAAATCGAAACCAAACATAAAGATCAGGAACGGGCAAAGAAAGAAACGGCCGAAAGTGGGAATACTAAGCTGTTGTCAAATTACATGTGGAGTGCAATGAGATACCGACAATTATAGAAATTGCCTTTTTTCCAGAGAAAATCATGATGACATTGGAAAGGGGTTTAGGAAAGAATGAGATGTAAACAGATGATGCCGAGAGAATAAGTGGGCCTGCGCTATCTCGGAAAGGCTACATAATACTATGATAAAAGTAGTAATTGAGCACGCATTTTCTCTCCCTCCCAAACCCCGTGAATGAATTATGTTGACGAAACGTTGTTTTGTTATTTTATTTTCCATTATCTAGAACTAATTACCATAAATACATAATACCGTACGAATTTGGTCTATTGGTTAACAAGTTAAAGCTTTAAGGGCTTTAAGGGGTTTTTTTTTTGGAAGGGGGGGGGGGGTGCTTTTTGTAAAAGGGGCCCATATTTCCAGCCTTCCCTTTCATCATCACAATTCGCAGGTAAGTATTTTGTGTGTTGCGGTAAACTCTCTAAGGAAATAATCTGGGTACAAGTTTTGATTATTTTAAATAGCCTTTCTCTATTTTAATTGTTGAAATAGTAGCCGCCTAGCAACAGTACTGATGTATTTCTAACCTTCGACCTTTTTCTCCCTGAACATGGTCTTAAGTACTATTTGTTTCAAAATAGAGTGAAAGAAATAAGTAAGCCCAGATTGAAAGTTTTTTTTTATAACTTTACGGCTTAAAATGAAAAGTATAATTTTAAAAAGTTACTCACAACGTCCTAAGTTTCTCAAGGCCGCGAAATATTTTTGCTGACAGATGCATTAATTGATTTCCTTGCAAATAGAGTTCTGATAGACTATGTGTTTTGTTTACTGAATGGAAAAGTCCATCAGGAAGTTCTTTGATATTGTTGTTAGCCAAGTCCCTGATAAAAAAAAGCAGTTAACACAGGTAGAGGGAAACGTAAAAAAGGATCGCCTAAAGTTCTTTACAGGGTGCGGTCTTTCCTTGAAGACCATGTACCAACACTTGTTGTGCTAAAATGTAATTAAAATACTCTTCTGTATCGGCATCTTGTAATAACACACATAGTATGATCAATATAAACGGGCGTGTAGCTATAGGGGGTGTGCGGGACGCAGGCCGGACTGTCAGTCGGCACATCCACGATCCGTCGATCCATAGACTCTCGGTAAAGGGAAAAGGGAAGAAGAAAATCTTTTTGGCGTGGTAATTTAATAAGAAGACAATATTTTACAACTACGGTAACGTGTCAATGTTGAGGATTATTCTCATCGATGGCAATACGTCTTATTTCGGTAGAATACGCTATTAGTAACATATGCAAAGATCCAGAGAAATTCTAAGCTTTGGTAAAAGCTTAGGATTTCTTTTGTCAAGGCAGCACATAATAGCTAATATTTCTCAAGCCATTCGGGGCAGACGGTCATTTTGTGTTGCTATGTTATTGTATTACTTCGGCCAAAAGTATGCCGAAAGATCGGACATGATAATCGTGGTGTAGTTTGTCACTTTTTACTGTCTTGTCAGGCTGCGTTATTTGTGCAAAATGTATCGCTTGTGACTCAAAACCAAAGTGCAAAATATTTCTCTTTATTTCTTTCTTTTCCGTTACATATAATTAGTGGTGGCGCTACTTGTGTAGGCAACCCTGCACCCAGTTTTCCGTTTTCCTTCACTTGTTCCAGACTCACTCTATTACTAATCCAAGACATAGTGCTTGGCTTATCGTTCTTATTAGAAACAGCATCCACCAATTTTTCAGACACTGGATTACTAACAACAGTCCTTTTTTTAGCCCACTTCGCACGAACTCATCATTAATACGTGGCATATCTACACCTTCTTACCGTCAGGCAGATTGATTGATGTACGTTTTCAAGCGCTCCATGCAATCCCTACCATCATCCATGACCGCATTTACAATAGAACGTATACATATGAAGTAACAGAGCAAAAAGTGTGACATCTGTTGGAGGTTAGGTTGTTCCATTGCAACTTATACCAAAAAACGGTTTTATAGCCCTTTTGGAGGCAAACATGTGGCAGCACACTTCACCCACCACGTAGACTTTGCACTCGCTCGTAGAAGACTATGTGAGTAACCGATCGGGACACAAATCAGCCGTCTGCAATGGCTGCTGTAAGTTGCAATGACAGTACTTTTTCCCATTGGGCCCCCTTTCTGTTCTGTGACGTCATATGCATAAGGTCTATTTCCCTTCATCATTTACTAGACCATCTGTTAGTTTTAGTTGGACTTAGTATAAAGAGCGTATAGATCGTGGTTTTGGTAGGCAGTTCAATGGACATGAAACGCCATTTAAGACAATCAACTTGCTTCATTCTTATTCCCATAATTTTGAATGTAGACCAGAGGGGGGGGGGTGGGGTTCCCCTGGTCTCTACCTGGAAGTTGCATCCGAATCTACCGTCCCAACGCTTATTTGGGGTTCGCATCCTTCGAAACCGTTGGGTCATTCCTTGATGATTTTCCCTAATAATTTCCTCTGCCCATGTAGCATTTACCCCACTTTCAGAATGGTGGTGCCGACACTGCGTATGATGTCACTTGGACGGGATGTCAGCTTAATTTTGTTCTTTTCTCCAGGCCCAGTCATGTGTGGCTTAATGTAGACACAACAAAACTCCATTTAAAAAGTGACACTGAACAGTACATTATTACACCGCTAGCCGATACACTCGGTCTGGGCAATCGGGGAAATGGATTTCACCCCCATTCCCTTGAAAGTAGTCTAGACTTATCGATGTAATAACGAAAGTCAAGTTTAATTCTTCGATCGTGCTTTTTTTCAAAATGAATAAATACAAAGGAAATGTTACTCACAACGTTTCCAGCAAAACTGTTCGTGCAAATAAATAATCCGGAAGGAAGCTGAGATTGTTTTTGGCCAAATTTCTGGAGAGCAAATTATTTGAAGCAGGAAGACCTTAAGTTTTAGCTAAATACTTTCAAGTATTGTCTTGACTAATGTAATATATCCGGTTTGTCACAAACTTTTTGTTTAAAAAAATATTGTGTAATTTAATAACTTGAAATGAGCTAGTTCCATACCCAAAGAGGAAATAGTATGGAAACCAACGATATTGTTTATATATTGCTTATAACTCACAATGTCTTCAACTGGTGCAATTCTCGAAAACAGGTCTTACAAATTCTGACTAGTTTGTTTGACTTTAAATTACTGTAGAAACAGAAAATATGAGTACTTTGAAATTCATTTTCAGTTTGTCCAAAGAGAAGATCTTGTGAGGGAGAAATTACGCACAATGTTGCATTCTCGGGGTCAAGGATAAAAGCGTTTGCTTCGTACCGTGTCTAGCAAACAAAATATCTTAGGAATGCCCCCCGCACGACTATGTAAATACTGTTAACGTATCAGATGTAGTTATGAAGTCATTCCGTTTTAACAGCGGCGCCTCTTTTTACTACTCAGTGTAAGAGAGACTTACCTGTATAGTAATAGTCTATTATGTTTTAGTTATGTATTTGCATAAGCCTTAGCCAGAGGATAATAAACGTTTCTATTAGGATTACAGCCTTATCCTTCCTGTATGCATGACTTGGGGAGATCTGGTACTTTCAATCGTTCCGTCATTGGATGGGGTAAAATAAGCTTGCTTTAAACGATGGAACGACAGAAATTGTTCATTTTTACTTCAAGTTTCTGATACGAGTCCTGTTTGGTAAATGTAACTTTCATATTGGTGGCTTCAGTGTCTCTCCTTCAGATAAGGTACGTAATGTAGGTGTAATTATGGATTCAACTGGTTTGCTTTGTGGCAAATAGGAAAGCTTAGAGACCTCCTTAATCAAGGCAAAACTGACAAGTTAAATTAATTAGATTATTGGAATAGTCTATTGTTTGGATCACCTGCACAGGAAATTAAGAAACTACAACTCATACAAAATTCTGCTGCGCAGTTGGTTACTAGGACCATAGGCGTAGGAGCCCAAGTTGATTTGGGGGGTAAGGGGGCTGTAAGGACCTACCCGAAAAATATAACCCCAAATTTCCATGCGTCCCACGCACGTTTTTTCAACATGTTGCTGTACATATCATAAAGCCATGCATCGGTTATCACACCGCGTGCCAATTTCATACAATCATTTGCCGTGTTACTACCTTTCCATATTGATTTATAATATTTAGGGAGTCGTTACAGTAATAATGATAATTATCAGTGGCGCAGTCAGGATTTCTCTCATGAGTTTGGGGGTATGCTTTTGTTGTGTGACCGCCGGCCTGGGGGAGGGGTCTAAGGGGAGGGGGTGTCCCCTACCCTTTGGAAAAGTTTTGAAAAACTAGGTGTCCTTAAATGCAATCTGGTGCAACATATACTACCTTTGAAGTAAAATTTTTGTTAAAAATGTACGTATTTTAGGTACTAAAAACAGAAATTGGTATCAGTGAGGGGAGAAGATGACCCAATAGCCTGCCTAAATACACCACTGATAATCATGATTTAAGATTAACCATTAAAACACACTGGTGAATTAATACCATATATATATATATATATATATATATATATATATATATATATATATATATATATATATATATATATATATATATATATATATATAAAGGTACTGTGCAATTCAAATCAGAACTTTCTTATAATTACCAAGGAAGATTCTTAAACTTTTGATTACCTTTAGCTACATCATTGCATTATTTTTCTTCAGCAGGTGCCCGAATATTTCTCAGCATACTGCCCGAATTTTCAAAAAAAATATTTCGTTGGGGGGCTGCAGCCCCCAGCCCCCCGTCTCCTACGCCTATGACTAGGACAAAGAAACACGATCACATAACCCCTGTAATACAGGGATTACATTGGCTTCACATTCAAGAGCGCACAAACTTTTAAAATGTTATGTAGTATTCATAAAATTCTTCATGGCGAGCTCCAGTTTATTTAAAGAAGCTGCTGAGTCGTCGTGATGTAAGCTGTAGCTTGCGCAAAAATGCAAATGGGGAAATATATTTGACACAACCTTTCCCTTGCAATGATTTGTATGGTAGGCGAGCTTTTACAGCCCAGGCACGTGAACTTATTTTAATTGATAATTTTATCTGTTTCAAATATAAACTTAAAACTTACCTTTTTAAAGATTATTTTATCGACAATGTCATTTGTTGCCATTTGTTTTCACAAGTTGTTTTATTTTGACTTTTTGTCAAGTTCTTACCTGAGTTTACTATTAACCTGAGTTTTACTAGATGTTTTGATCATTTCATTGTTTGTTTTACTATTGCTGTTATTTTACCGTTGTATGATGCGTTGAGATGTCTTACATGTAATGCGCCTAATAAGAATTTATTTACATTACATTACATTCCTCAGTGTACAACAAACAACACATATTCAAAATACAACAGTAATACGTACAGATATGTAAGATGATGTAGTGACTCAAAAAGTTGCTCTGGTATCTCCTTGAGTTCATTGTAGGACAAATGTCTAATTGTGTAGATGAAGAAGATAAAGATGTCAATAGTGTTGTTCATTAACGCATTCATTTCATTAGGGAAATTGTTTAGAAACGATCTACTCCTTGTGGTAAACGTTTCATCGAAAGTCAAAAGAAAAGAAAAGTGTTTGATCAAGTCCATTATGAAATATATGAAAAAACTTCTTTCAGTGCGGTATTAAAAACGTTCGTTTTTAAACTCGTAATGAATAATATACTTAATTAGGGTTAAGTACGTACGAAGCTGATAGCATTTTCGTTCGAGAAAAGAGTCGGCCTGGTAAGAATTGTAAACGGTTTGCTTTAAGGAAACTGTTGAGAATAAGTCATAAAAAGTATTTATGTTAAAAATGCCATGAGGACATCGCGATATTTTTTTAGGCATGTGTTAGTATCTATGGATGATATGAAATTTTTCTTACTATAGTAAATCCATTTAAACGGTTCAAAATATCCTTGGATTCAGGTAAAATATTTGGAAAAGAACTAAAAGTTACATTTTGATAACAAAAAAAAAAAGAAAAAAAAAATGACAACCAAAAAATGTTGAAAACGATTGTACCCACATTGAACCCAAATTTGAGTTTGAGTTGAAAAGTGACTCCGGTAAAGTCGTAAGGTTGTTGTGATCCAGACCTCTGTAATGAGAATTATTACGTATTTTACTCCTCTTTGATGATCATCGATATCGATGTTACGAAAGTACATTCGGCTCAATAAAGGAAAAATTGCTGCTCTACTCTCTTAGTAGATGTCTTACATGGATGAAATGGCTGATAAGATGTCAATTAATGCTTAGATAGTTGGCTGGATTGTGGTACCCTTTGGACTTTGAGAGCTGATTTCATGACTACGTGGTAGTTTATTTTCGATTTCATGTTTATAATGTCTCCTCTAAGAAACAATGCAGCCCGTATTTAAAACTGGGTATTACACAACTTCCTTCCAAGTGTAATTTATCCACTTCTACTCAACACTATGTGTAACGCTTTTCTGAAAATATGTTAATTGATGCTGATAAAATAAGAATGAGAAAACAATCTCGCACTGTGAAAAGTGTTCTGGTGTCCATAAAATTATTTCAAAGTTTTTCATACATGGTCACGTTTGATCTCTTTCAACAAGCGACTACTTTAAATAATTTTCCATATAATTTTCCATATAAAATTGACGGAGGTACTTGCACTGTAAGAAGTTTAGTGTTTGTCTCAAAAGTATCGGCTGATAATTTCCTGATGTCGTTGCCCGATGAATCACTGCAAAAGCAATTGGCAAAATTATGTAAAAAGTGGACAAAAAACCTGTCTCAAACACAGGTTCTTTTATCAGAACTGTGACAGCACTGTTATTTTGGATCTTACGACATTCAAGAGTATTGCTCAATTACTTCAAGATGGAAGGACGAAAGTGTTTTTGTGATACTTAAATTTCAGAATGCCGTACTGCTCAACGCAGATATACTCACAATATTTTCAAGTTGCTTGCAGACGCAAGCAGGTAATGCGGAATGCCTTGTAATTTATTATCGGCAAAATACCTGCCAAGAAGAAAACCTCTTCAAGTGATAAATGAATGTAGATTTAATAGCTAACACGTAGGTGCACACACACTGCAATATCAAAAGTGAAAGGGTTGAAAATGCGCGAAAGGATTTGCCCCAAGTTCTTTCATACACTCTCCACTGCATATGAAGTGACTCTACGTTTGAGGTGAAAAGTGCTTTACAACCCATTTGGGACTGAGGAACTGGTTTGGAAATCTCTCTGTATAGGCCACGTAGATGATTTTTTCTAAATTATTAAAATACAGAACAACCGACGGTCCTCTCTGAACTTCCCCATTCAGCGTCAGGGATCGATGGTCCCGTACTTGTCTGATGATACCAAATTTTGCATTGCTGTAGACAACTTGTAAAGTGTCGTCACACGATACTGAGTGCATGATAAGTGTTGTACGTATAATGCTGTGAGTTAAACCCGTTTAAAAGAAAAAAAAAAAGAAACTACTTAGAAAAATGACCACCCAGAAAAATAAAGTGCTTGGAAAAATATACATCTTTCCATAAGGAGTGATGTGAAAAATCCATGGACAACTACACCTGGAATTCATGAAAGTGCAATGTCTCGTATCAGACCTTACAAATAATACATTTCAACATAATGTTTTACTCTTTAAATGCAAACAGTCTGGGAAATTTTCCCGCTTGGGAGAAAACTAAGGTTCTCCTGAATGGGAGAAAGCTTATGAGGCACAGAGTATAGACGAGGCTTTCAAATATAACAAAGAGACTGATCAGCATAAAAGAAGAACACTCAAGAACAGGTTTTCTCAAAAACGACGTGGTGAATCATCGACGAGGATGTAACTGTTTGATGGCTACGACAACACACATTACCAAATATACGTTTAATTTCCATTCTAAAAACTATTCGCCATTAGAATGTAGCCAAATAAAGCATGTAATTGTGGGTAAGAAAGGCAACATGGCGGTACCCATGACCAATATTCTTCAAGATCGGGGAAACAAGATTCTCCAAACATCAGGAAAATCTTCCAAACTTACAAAGGAGGGAAGGTTTTTCTTTGCCGAACGACTGCAGGGATTACTATATTACCGACCAGAAATCAGATAAAATTTCTGTTTTTACGAAGAGATGATCAACGTTACACTGTTGTTGGCATAAAAAATTTACTCGGGAGAATAGAAAAAGTAATTTTTTTTCGTAGAATCTATTCTTTAACATTGAGAGACTAAACCATGTTTTAATTGTCAAAAATATTTAAAGGTATAGAAGAGACTGTTTTGAAAAATTTAACTTGTTTTGTTACATTCTACCTAGAAATACCTAGAAATATCGAGAAATATAAAAGCAAAGTAAATTTTACAGTTACAAATTCATCACATGTCATAAACAGAATATTAATGCACAAACAAAATTAAAAATAACAATACTTACAAAGATCTAAGCATCCTTAGATTGTCTACAAATTGGTCCGATATTATTCTTAGTGAATTTCTAGAAAGATCGCTATGTGGAACAAATTATCTTGCTTTATGTGTAAGAAATGGAAACTTAAATATAGAAATACAGATTGTTTTCCCTCTATCGGACTTCAAAATAAGTAGAATGATTTAATGTATTAAAGTAAAAGAACTTACCACGTTGAGAGAAAATTTGTTTGACTAAATAAAGTTGATGGTACTTCCGAGATGTTGTTGTTGGAAAGGTCTCTGCTGGGATAAATTAGTCGTTACGGAATGGAACTGCCCTAGATTTTGTTAACCAATGTCAATGTAACAAATACATATTTCAACGTGTTGCGAGTACAAAGTAACACACCATCTATGATATAAGGGTGAACCGTAAAATGGTCACGAAGAACTTTTAATTAGATATTTCATAAACGATATAATTTCCCAGACTTACATTTCCTTTAGATTTGGCACAAAGTACAGGAAGTTTGCCGGAATAGCATTCAAAGTACATGAACCTAGGTATCTGTATATTCACAGGAAAGGAATGATAAACAGAAGTTAAATGTAGAATGTTTTAATTAATGTACTGGCCCACCCTTAATTTTAAATTTCTGTTTTCTTCTTTTCCTTTTCTCTTGAATGGTGAATGAAAAACTTACTTATATCTTTCAAAGAGCTTAGTAGAACAAAGAAAATAACATACACTATAGTTAAATTCTTGAGCCCCTTTAAATCTCTGCCATCAACACTTGTTAGCGGGTTACTGGCCATGTTGCTGTTGGGAAAATGACAAAATAAAAATTGTGACGGTTTCTTTATTGCATGATGTGGTTTATTGAAGAACTGTTTCATGCGGGTAGTCATTATTTTTTGTTTATTAAGTTTACAAGAAACGTTCGCCTCAATGTCTTCAATAAGTAAGTTAATGAACAATTGAAAATAGTACGATGAAATGGTATTAACTGATTTCGAGGTAAATAATATCCTTCTGTGTCTGATTTTTTTCTTCGCCTAGCAACTCTAACTCTCTGTCTCATAATGTCTGCAATAATTATTTTTTGCTAGCAAACCACTCGCCTAGAAAATATTTGTACATAAATTATTTACACAACATCATTCAGCAAACTTATCGACATTATAGCGTACATCTGAATATTTATTGCAGCACATAAAGCATGTAAAAAGGTGCAATGCCTGATCGTACATTAAGTCGAAAGGGTTTCATATCACTTTCACGAGACCTCGGTCAGTGGACTAGATAAACATTTTTTTGGCAGAAAAACATATATCAAAGAAATCATGTAGATGAATCATATTACATTATTGGCCTCCAGTATCGGGAAATTGGTCTCCACTAGCCTCCACCAAAACACTTCAGAACGTTAGTGTATAGAGCCTAAGCTTTCAAGTGGCAGTCTGAGGGCCATTTTCAGCCGTTGATCACACTAGCTAATTTAGTCAATAAAGTGAAAGCTGAAGTAAACTTTGTCCGCGGCTCAAAACACTCGAGAACCATGTCACAGAATTTAAACACATTATGATGTCGTACTTTTTTACCCCCTCTTCTCATCATGTTACGGCTCTGCCCCATAAAAACTCGCACGGACAAGAAACATTGTGTAAACATGAACATGCAGCTTAGTCACCCCCCCCCTACCCCCACCGCTGCATCAATTAAATGGTTACTGAGAAACGATAACAGACCTTTGACAATCATGGCTGAGATAGCGTTACCGAATATTCAAACTTTAAATGTACAGAGTTAATGACCCGCCAGCAAAAATGACTTTTTCCGTAAAGGATATCTGTATTCCAAATCTGCACCCACATCATTTAGCAATTTATTATAGCTATGAGGTTAGGAACATGGATACCCAATAGGAACAAATCTACTGATTCCTTGGAAATTTAGCAAGGATTATTGAATGAGCAAAATGAAAAAGAAAAAAAACGAAATGGCAGGACGCCACGTACAGTGAGTTGGTATGGTCAGGTATATTACGGGGTATTTTTGTGAGGTTACGTTTTAAACAATCCACAAAAAAATCATCAGGACCAAAAAACGAGCACTGACAGACACCGCCGACACCACATGCTTCTGGAACTGTGGATAGATCGGGAGAATAAACTGTAAGTTCTCTGAAATCAATAAAGATGACTGACAAAATTATTGCTGTTAGCCAATATAAGTGTGGTCATGTCAGGCGCGGATCCAGAAATTTTTAGGGGGGGGGGGCCAAGATGGAAAATCTCATGGGCACCGAAGGTGCACCACGAGCGCGAAGCGCCAGTTCCTACGCGTGGGGTCCAGGGGCGTTATTGCATTTTAAGAGCACAGAAATCGACCTCCAGTTCTTATGTCAGTGAGATTTTATACCTTTTCATGTTTCATGGAATTTGATGTGTATGGCTCAGTATAAGTTACTATATGTACCTGCAGAAGTTCCGGAGAATATAAGTTATCTTAAAACTTACACGCCAACATTATGAGCCCTTGTAGGTAACTTGGGATGAATTTTGCCATAATGAGTGTTTGATTTTCGTTATACGGTATTCGGGTTTAGGACGTTAGATGAAACAATTGTGCGCGAAGTGCGCCGAAAATTTGAATCTACATTTAAAACCATTGCTATGACTAACAGTGTCAATTCCCTTTATGTGTGTATATCAATTAGAAGGTGGGTTCGATACTAAGTTTTCAGTTCTCATAAGAAGAGGAATGTGAAAAAATGAATATCAGTTGCTTTACATCCTTACAATGCTGACTCCTCTGAAATCACGTTTATGCACACGCATAATTGGCTTATGGTAGAACCCCACCGATGAGTAATGCGAAAACGTTAGGGACCTTATTGATAGTAAAAGGAGCAATTCAAGGCTAAAAGTGCGCAGATCAAGCGAAAATCAAGAAATATTGAGAAGACTTAGCAAAAATCGTGAAAGATTTAAATGATTTTTAGTAAAAAGTGATAAGAATAAATCAATCACTCAATAAAAACGAGCCTCTCTCCGTAAGCGTAAACAATTGCGCGCTAAGCGCGCCGAAAATTTTCGGTATAGAGCCTCCCGGGAGCTCTGCATTAATTGTACACTGAAAAGGGGGACCAACAGGACTCTCACAACCTGACATCCATATGGGAGGAGAGATGATATATCACCTTCTTTATGGATTTCTGAAGGTTATACCCTTCAGAAGTCTATGACCGATGGTGCCGGCGGGAGTTGGTGATTGGGGAAACCGCAGATAACTGCTAAACCGTGCCTTTTAGGCAGTGGAATTTTCTATACGCTACATACAAGAGTGGGAGAGCCATTCCTTGTTAGTACATGAGAGTGCAATCCCAAGAAGGGGTTTACCCTTCCCTTTGAGAAATTTTTGTTAATTTTAGGGGGCCTATATGCAAAATGGTGGTATCTTTGGGTCATTCTAAAGTGATTGCATGTTTAAAAAATGTTCAAAATTTAGTGAATTCTAACTTTTGTTCGGGTGAAAAAGAAGAGTAAGAGACGGTTAATATATTGTCTTCAAACCTCCTTAAGTCCCAGGAAAAATCATGGGCGTGGATCCATCTCCAAAAGTGGGGGGGGGGGGGGAATTTTCCCATTTGTGAATCGCCGTCCTGGTGGAAGAAGCAGTTGTGGTAACCAGAATTTGCGTCACCGGGAGGCAATTAGTTTTGTTATCGTCGACATGGGGGAGGGGTCTAAGGGAAATTTTTCTAGAACTGAATGCCCTCAGATGCGATTTGGTGCAACAAAATTGTAGGATTTTAAGGTTATTTTTCCTCTAAAAATTTCGTTTTCCTAGGCATAAGTGCAGTCTGTTCCATCATTTTTGAAAAAAGTGAGGGGGACTTTTTGACGATGCCCCCTTCCAAAAAGTGAGGGGGACGCGTGTCCCCGTCCCCCATGATCCACGCCCATGGGAAAATTGTACACGCAATTATACCTGGGTGGAGTCCACAGAAACATTATTGGACTATAATAAAAATTTTTCCCTTACATTTTAAAAGGATATCCAAGGTTGACAGAGAACAGTATAGAACCTCCCGGGAGCTCTGAATTAGTTACATTATACAAAAGAGGGACCAACGGGATTCTCACTACCCGAAATCCACATGGAAGGAGATATGATATATCACATTCTTTTTAGGTATAGCAAGAGGGATGGTGGACAGGCAAAATTCGTCTCAGAAAGATTTTCGTCGTTATTGAAGGTCGCGGTAAAATGTTTGGAAAATAAGCAACGGCAGTTACGTACTTTCAATCTTACAAATCATGTGGTAGACTAGAGTCCTAACCCTAACCCTAACCCTAACCCTAACCCCTAACCCTAACCCTAACCCCTAACCCTAACCCTAAGTCAAAGATCCCATAATGATGAGAGCCCTTCAGAGGAGATGTACTTTTTACAAAAATGTTTGCATTTGAATAATTTCTTGCGTCATAGCTTTGTCAATGGTATATGAAATCGGGTGTAAACCCTGTCGTAAGCGCGCAAAGCGCGCCGAAATTTTGAGTAAAATATTACTCCATGACAAAATCTGCATTCAGAACCTGCATCGGACACTTTCACTTTCCCACCAACATATGCTATTCAGAAACAAATCTTCTGACTGAGAATTCTTAAAAAGCACTTTTGCTCCTTTGTTCCTCCGTGAGTAGTTAACGAAAGCTATTGATAATAAGGACAACTCTGACACAAGGCTTAACGCTAGCGGAGCGTGCGAAAATCTGGAATTTGTCAAGAATTTCCAAAACTTATGATAGTTTGAGAACAGTTTGTGAAAGGAAATGGTTAGAAAAATAAACCAAACATCAAAAATACATCTCACCAGAAAAATACATCTCATCAGAAATCTGTAGCTTAAACGACTTTTGGGGCCATTTTAAAAATTTTCAAGAATCGATGGGGAGGGGGACACACGTCACCCATTGCCCACTGTGCCGACGCCACTGTCTGTAGCTTAAAAGCCTTTTAAGTTCATTTTAAAACTTTTCAGACAGTTTTGAAATCGAACAGGGTATGCACGCCGCTACTTTGCCTGCAACGGCTAGTGCCACTGTGCACAATATCACGTCACCTGACAGCTTGTCTTCTGTATTCATTCTGCAAGGTCTGTATGGCGAAAACTTTGCCTCTCAATCCCTCTTGATTACAAAAAAACTTCACTCTTTAACGCAAAAGTGTTACTACATTTCAGTGCAGCTAGCCGGGCCCATGCTGCATATGTCACGATGTTTACTTATTTAGATCTTAAGTCAAGGATCATTACTCAGCTATTCACCTGTTTTCGGACATTGTGGCTCTCCTTTCGTCGCCAACCTTTGAAAGATATCTAAAGAGATAATCCAGCTATAGCTCCACCGAACCCCTACAGAAATATATACTTTGAATACGTTCTTAGACACTTTTATTCATATTTTGCTCTTAATTTTTCTTTCTCCTTTTCTTTTTTTTCTTTTTCTTCCTTTTTTCTGTTTTCGTTTTTTTGTCGTGGCGAGGGAGGGGGGGGGCGGGCCCCCAGCCCTCCTGGATCCGCGCCTGGGTCACGTTCTCTCGTGTTATGATTCATTGCCATCATTAACCTGACATGTAGAGAGTTTATCTTATATCAGGCCATTCAAATCAGTCTATCTGGAAATAACCTGACGTGAGTACGATGTATGTGTTTTATTGATGTTAGTTTAGTTTTGTTGGATATGAATGTCCATAAGGAAATGTTTTCGTCAGAGGGGAATTTTACAAAAGTAATGAAGGAATTTTCATTCAAAGATAGAGTTTTTCCATCACAATTCTGAAGAACTGTATTGGTGAACAGTTACAAGAAATCGGTAGCGCACATAACCACGGAGTCGTTAACCGTCAGACCAAAAGCTATGATTCTTAATCTTTAACGTGAAATAGTTCGTTTTTATGTCTCACAGATTACGAAATTATTGACAATATCGAGTGCTTATGAAGTACCTTGCGGCAGAAATTAAACTTAGGTACCTAACGTGTATATTGCTTAACCAACGATAAAGCACCTGAAACACCAGTATGATGGCTAATTCAACAAAGGCATGCAGTTCCGAAGGAAGGTTAAATAATTTTGATTAAAATGCACTAGTAGCAAGGTATCAAGCACTTTAAAAGGGGCGATGCAACTGAATGTTTGTCCTGTGGAAGGGTTTGAGGGATGGATGTCCCCTGCAGTGCTCTCACGTAGGAGCATGGGGTCTTTTTCGATATATTTTAAAAAGCTATGAGCCGCATAGGCGTTTAGGCTTTGGAAATATGAAGGGACCGAAATGTGTCCGCGACTGAGTGATGCATCAGTTTTAATCTTTTGCTGTCAGAAATCGCCCGCAAACTACCAAAGGTTTTGTAAATCCTTCGTAAACTTTTACAATTTTCGCTCGCATCGCAAACGTTAACCTCCAGTTCTATTTTTTTTTCGTCAAGATTAGTACCGTACTAAACGCGTATGTTCAAAGGTATGGGTTTTATAACAATTTCAATGCAAATTCGCTTTACGAGCAAATACCGCGGTTCACACTTCATGCCTGACGACTAGTGCCAGGACGATAATGCATGTAATTATTTTAGCGAGAACGCGAACGAAAACTATATTCCCCAAAATATAATAATTAGCAAAACTACGATTTATGTAAAGTGCGTCGCGTGCTCTCCTGTGCTATCATTTGGATGTCATTTTAAGGCAGCACACAAACGCCCTCTTTTTAACAACCCCAGAGCTTCTGATGAGATGCCACAGACGAAATATCACTACATAATGGTGATTTCTCAAAGGGGCTTGATGAGTTGGTTCATGGATTTCATGATTTTCTGTCACACCTGCTGAGTTTTACTTACGTCTTGATGGTAAATGGTCAAACTAAGTGATTTTGCACATCTAATATACAACTGAAATGGTAATGATTAAAACCATTTATTACAAATTCGTAACCCGACACTTTATCATTAGGTATTAATCATATTTAGCCCCTGTCCAAATACAACCAATAAATGAAGTTTATACCAACTTGATGTCAGGCTCTCAACTCCTCTTATGAAAAACTGTTGTGATCAACCCTTACAAAAAAAGTGTGGCATGCCACATGTGAACACACGTAATCACGTGTGGCAGAGCATACGAAAATGCATAAGGAAAAAAGTGTGGTTATGTGTGGTGACACATGTGGTATTGGAACCAATCTGACACACAGGACCACGCTTTTCCCTGCATGATTGTCACACCTTGAAATCTGGGTCAAAGTGGGGAAAGCTGTCTCAAGTTGACACATGTGGCAAACCAGGGCAAAGTGTGGCAAACAAGGCCAGTGAACGAAATCGAACTATTGAATTAACTTTACTCATCACCACACTTCTCCACACATCTCCACAATTTGCCTACTTTACCCCAGTTTGCCTCCTGTTACATGTGTCAAAGCGTGATTTTCGGTTTTCCACACATTGCCTCATGTCCAAACTGTGAAAATGCTGGTCAATGCATGGCACTTTGGAAAAGTGTGTCAACTGTTTCTTAATGGCACACATTGCCACGCAAAAATTCACAGAAATTCCACGCCTCTCCACACCCCACCGTAGTTTTGCACAGTTCGACACAGTATTTCACGTGTGGTATTGGAACTTTTGCCACACATTTTTTTGTAAGGGAAGGCTTCAGTTGCAAATACATGTTGCATTTTTCAGAGAGGCTGGTCTATCAAGGGCTTGGACGAGCATCGCAAACTACAAGCTCTAAAGCCCATAAAAACTACATTTTTTTACGTTTCCCGTAACTATAGGAAGTGGTAAATGGCTAAATTAAAAGCATTAACAAGCAATGGTTTCCTTCAAACTTGTCACAAAACATTCAAATATTAACTCAATGAGCTCCTTTAAAGGGAAATATTGCTTTTAAAATGCACCAACTTGTCACACAAGGGAAATAGCTTTAATCATTATTGAACTATTCAGTCTCACTACTAAACTCCAGCAATAGCTTTATCTCTTAAAAATATTACGCATAACAAGAGTTATAGGAGTTGCATCATTGAATTTTTTTAAAGTTTGTTCCAACAGACTAATGTCATGAGAAATATTTTGAGGTGTTTCTTCTTAAATCATTTAAAGGCATTGTCTGGTGGCATTTTGTAGGGGTATTATATGAAAGATAAACATTTTTCATTACATGTCATCCAAACCCCATGTCAAATCTCCATTCCTAACTCAAGATATCTCTTCCTAAAGATTGGTTACTTTTTATAAGAAATACCTCCAAGTTTCCTCAAGGTCACAAAACGTGATCCAAAGTGGGTAAATTGCCTCAGATTCCTTTTGTTATTCTTTATAATTGGCTACCTTGTTTGTCCTTGAAATTTTGTACCGTTGGAATGTTTAGATGTTTTTCCGTGTTCCATACTTATGGTACAGCAAAGAAAGTTATGGAGTATTCAATAAAGTGATATCAACATTATAAAGAAATACAAAAGCTACATCAAATCCATTTGCCCAGATGACATCACAGATTTTCCACCATGCACTAGGGAAACTGAAAATGTAGTATTTCTTCAAAAATTTGTATCTTCCGAATGCAAGATGCTATTGAGATGGGGTTTTCACTGCCTAACATAGAAAATTTTTCTGCTTTTTTGAAAGCATCAAATTTGGTCACCAGACCATACTTTTAAAGCAAAAATTTACCTTCAAAAATCTAAAAGCTGATTGTGCATACAAGCACGGCAAATGGGCTTGTCCACACTACACCCACATTATGTGGCCCAGGTTCTTTGCATATGGGACCCATATTGACCAGTCCGGTTTCTCCCAAACAGAAGTCACCTGAGCTAACCCACGCGATAACCAAATGAAGTGTGTCGGGTTTTCCTAAGGTGTTCCCATTTGGTACCCATATCGGCTAACCCATGTGCAATCCTATATGGGTCAAATCACATGGGCTCCATGTGGAGTACATACGGGATTGGCGATGCTCAGATGGCGTAGGTTAGACCCATATGGGCCCAGATAGGTTTGCAGACAGAATTAGAAGACTGGGGGCTTAAAAAACTTTTCGAAAATGTCAGTCTATATATAACCCCCTTCTTAGAAACGTTCAAAACGTGTTATTATGTAATTCGCCAAGACCATCAGCAAACATTGACAAAAATTGAAACTGCTTATAATGATATGTTAAGGCGAATGTATTACTAATAATATAATAATTACGATTTAATGCATTTGAGTCTTAATACATACATTTCTTGATAATTTATATGAAAATAAAAAGGATACATTTTGAATTATCATCGTCATCGGCATCGCCATCATTTATAATTATTATAAATTATGTCGGCTTTTCCAAGAGAAAACAATCTGAAAATCCAAAGGACTAACTATGTGCGTTTTACAGTACAACATTTTTGGTTAATCAACAAAACTGTGATTTCAATTGAGATACTCCAGGTGGTAGAACAAACTGTACTTTGGAATTCCTAATTTTTTTTTAGCTCTCCCGGATAATTTGTGTGTCTATATAATTGTAAATTTGTCACAGGGCCGTGTACAAAATTTAGATGTCACTTTAACGCGCAGTCTCGTTGCTTAATAAGCTACTGCTGAAAACAATATATTCCTGAAAATAATTCACCACTCGATAACGGAAATTGAGTCTTGATTTCGTAAAACTCTTTTCAGATTAGATTTACCTGAAGTACCTGGAGGAAGAAAAACTTCAGACTATTGCCCATTCTCCGAGGACGATTACGGTAGGTCGAATGTGTTGTGGCTTCAGCTGTTTCACGAAAACAAAACACAAAAATGCAACGTATTAAATGACTTTATAAATTGACTTTTATATTAGAATCGTATTTTGATCTCAAGGACAAGTCACACCACCACAGAATGTTCCGGAGCAAAGATATGTGTTTAATCATCATCATGAACTCAGGAAATTTGCTAAGTCGGTGGATGGGAACAATTTCACTTTCTAAAAATCATACGAAATGCGTTGTGTTTTCGACAGTCAGCGGTAAGATTTCCATTAACTTTTACTCTTGAAAAATATTTTGTAAAGGGTATTTTAACAATGCATTGGCTTATTTGATTCTTTGCCGAAGGCGAGAGGAACCTATGCAATCACGCAAGAGTATGTATGTATGTGTATGTGTTGTGTGTATGTATGTGTGTTTATGACGCTTGGCTTGTACACACGATATCTAAAGATAACAATGATGGATACTTTTCATATTAGGATTATGAAACTGCCATGTTAAGAGGAAGATCCCTGTTGCTTTTGTGGAGGTCAAAGGGTCATGTGAAGTCAACAGAAGTCAAAAATGGAAAACTTTGTGGCCACGATATCTCTCGGTAGGAAGCATGGATGATTTTCATACTTAATATGTGGATGCGTGATAGACAGATGATGAATCCTATTGGTTTTGGTAGAGGTCAAAGGTTACCTGAGGTCACCGGAGGTGAAATATTACGAAATTATAAAAACACCGCTTATAAACACGATGCCTCAAGATAGCAGTGATGGAGAACTTTCATACTTGGTATATCACCTTATCATATAGAGAGGACTGAGCTGTTTTCAGTAAAGGCCAGAGGTCATTTGAGGTCATCAGAGGTCAAAAACCGAAAACCTTGAAAAACACGCTTTTTCAAGAGAGGAAAGATGGATACTTTTCATACTTGGCATATATCTGTTAACAGAGGGGGAACCTAATGGGTTTTTGGGATGTCGAGGGCCATATTAGGTCATAGAGATAGAACTAAGAAAACCTCGTAAACTAAATATACAGTGGACGGTACCTCCAAATTGTGCCCGGCGTTTGGTAACTAACAAAAAGTTAGGGCTTACTTTTTCTACCATTCCAAAGATAAAGTTATAGCCAACAACATTTATTTTTTCACAAGCATAACTGTTTCAGCAATGATTTGAATTGAATTTCCTAATTATGAACACGCTTAAAGGATGCTGTGACTATAGAATGATTAGAAACGTCGTACACATAACGAGGTCTTGGATAGTTTAGTTGATTGGTGTTCGGTTTCTCAAGCAGACCGACCGGGTTCGAATCACGTCTGAGACACGTTCTTCTTTCACTTGTTGTTATTCAGTTTTTGGTTGGTTCAAAGGTCATGTGAGGTCAACAGAGGTCAAATTGTACAACAAAGCACCCCTTTGCGGTAAGGAATCGCTACGCCTCAGGGCCGCCTTGTTTTGCTTCGTGTTTATGTAATCTCTTACATACTAAGTTCAATGAACCGTGCAGATCTGGCAGTTTTCCTTTGATACGTGTCGTTTTAAGTGTTAGAGGACAGACCCATTTTACGTCATAACTGTCAGATGTTTTTTTTTTTTTTTTGGATGAACAACATGGTGACATGCTTTTTTTAGCTTTCTTAGCAGCTGTCGGAATGCATATATTTTTGAAAAATAAAAGATGTGCAAAAATAAAATTACGGCACTAGCAACGGTAACTGGAACGGCACATATATTCCTCTCAATACCGAATGAAAGGTTGTGCAAAATAGTAATTAATCAACGTCAATGCGGCTACTCATCAGTTCGGTAAATATGAGCCTGGCTAAGCCATTGCCGCACCGTGGGTTGGACAGGCTGACACAAGAAATGGGA
Organism: Holothuria leucospilota; assembly: GCA_029531755.1. Taxonomy (NCBI): domain Eukaryota; kingdom Metazoa; phylum Echinodermata; class Holothuroidea; order Aspidochirotida; family Holothuriidae; genus Holothuria; species Holothuria leucospilota. The sequence goes on from CM055961.1 coordinate 17,659,797, forward strand.
AGGACAGGCATTTACTTGGACCGTGCCTAAGACAGTGCACATATTTTATGCGTAGAAGATAAGGAAACAAATCACCCGTTAATTAGGCCTATGCGGTCTTTGATATAAAATAAAAACTGCAATGGGTTTGCCTTATCATTGCTTTCCTAACAACTGCCAGGCAATTCGCCTATAAAAGAATTGCAAATCTGGGCCATTTTAAGTAAGAAAGGTCTAAAATGCGTGAGGCAATTGAGAAGAAAATGGTTGGTGATCGTGCAAATGTTGGACCCAAATCAATGGGATAAGTGAGAGGGGGTAGGGGTTGAAACATGGTATAACTCAAAAACATTTCGAATGTTCTTGTACATCATATGATATATAGTTATGAAATCAGCCCTATATGTTTTCGTACTTTTTACGCTCTGATCGATCATTGAATAAGGTTTCCAGGCTCAGGTGAATTCAATTCCAACCGATTCTTTTTAACACCACCTGATATTTTTCACCTAAGGAATGCGGCATTTTTTTCTGGCCGCATACGTGAACAGATATACCTTATAGTTGTTACCTGTACGAATTTCATTACTTATTAATGTGAGCAGGCCTTAAAAGCAAAAGCCGAAATGTTCAAATAAAAGAAGAGCTGTGATGATCTAGAAGTTAGACTCTTTAGTGTCATTTAGACAATCAAACTGAAATGTAGGAAAGGCCTTGGTTCTTTTATTACGAATCCACGTCCCTTCGCCAAGGACTGTACCACTTTAAACTATTCCATAAATTGTGTAACATTTACTTTCAGATGTTACCGTAAAAAATTGCGACATCCAGTGGAATACCTATGTTAAACGTGTACTTGATTTGCCAGCTCATAACAGCCTAGTGAAACTTGAGGGCATTTGCGTCAATCAAGGTAAAGTCCCAGCCAATTTCAATTTACCAACAAATAATTTAGGCACAGAAGACCACTTTTCGCTATTTTTCTTCTTTGTTTTAAGTTTTCCGCTATTAACGTATGAGATGTACGTATTGTGGCATTTAATATATTGTGCATGATAATGGTACGGTACCCCTAAAAGATACTGATATTTGTCTAGCAGCGCTCCTCAGCAATACTGTTCCGGCTTATTACTTCTGATACATTCACGGGAAAATCGTTATGAGTTAAACAAGAGCAAATGCTGGAATCAGGGATAAGTGTTCACTAACTGCATTCATTTTCTTTTAATATGTGTAATCACACACCAAATTCACAGTCAACCTTTATCTGGTACACGAACATCTGACGTGTGATTCACTAGAGTCTATCATTAGCTCAAGACGAATTGCAAGTTACCGCTACGGAGCATTTCCAACTTCCGAAGTTGCATCTTATTTAATGGACATACTTGGAGGCATGGAAGTTTTACATTCATTTGGGGTATTTATGTGTTTGTTAACTTCTATGAAAAACACTGTACAATGATATACTCACTTCACTTGCAAAAATTATAACATTTTGTCGTCAAATAGAATAATATCATCAAGTCATCGCTGTCATTCTTGTGAAATCTTTGCCACGTGAATGTACTGCATCTTAAAAGGTTTCACTGCAGTTACGTAAATTTGACACGAACGCAGTATAATGTTGTCATTACCAAGACAACGTATGAGACTGCCCACGTTACGTATATTACAGATGAATCATGTAGCTTTGTTAAAATGCTTCTTCCCAATGAATTAATGTTAAGCCATTTCTGGCAAAGTTTCTCCTTCCAGGGTTATCAACAAAGAAGGTGTTAGTTACAGACAAAGGTCAGTGTAAGCTGTACGATTTTTTCCTTTCCGAAGATGCACCAAACAAGACTAGAAATATGAAGTCAGAGGTATGTGCTTGTAAGGGCATGCTTATTTGAATATTCAGATATTTCTGAACGTTTTTGCATTTGTTGATATTAAGGCACACTGAATGAATTCCTATTTTTCTTGGTTTCAGAAAGATTGTTCGATAAATGACCTTCCACCCGAGGCATTACTTAGGAATGAGTATTCGCAAGCAAGTGATATGTGGTGTGTGGCTGTCGTTCTTTGGAAGTTAATGACCTATGGTATGTGGCACACTATCTACTGTTCTCTGTTAAATATAGTTCTGTAGATTTCGCCTGCCACCATTCTAAGTTAACCGACGTGGCCTGCAATGGTTAATGATACAGGTGCTAAGCGGGTTCAGCTGGAGAGATAATGTGGTTACTAACTGAACATGCAACACTGGTCTCTCCCTTACCCTCATTTCAAAGTACAAAGAACACCTTAAAAAATAAGTATAAATAATTATAATCTACCGAAGCTGAACTGAAATTGCATATATCTATCTATCCATTCTTCTTTTTCAAAAGAACAATATTCTAGCAACGTACAATGTGTCAAACTTTCTTGTAGATCTAATTCCAGTCGTTCTACAAAATATGGATGAGAGAAAAGTTTGTAGTGTTACTCAAGATTGGCCGGCAAGTCATCTAGGGTTAAAGTGAGTTTATACTTACCATCAATTCTTATTTGATTATTATTCCTATTTGTATTAGTTCACAGCTGATAAACGCGTTTTAGAAATACTCAAGTATTGCTAGCCTAGAACCACTCACACAAATTGTTTTTGAAGAGAACCTTCTCTGCACCATGTAAAATAGAAAAATTGATGTTAAGATTTATGTACCATCGATATCCCTCCTCCCCCTCCATTAAGTGCATATTCACAGCACAGCTCCTGTAACTCACCCAGGCAATAAACGATTTATAGAGGACTCAGATTTTTCCCTTTGAGTTGTGTATTTGCTACAGCATTACAAAATTCGCGTATTGATGAGGTTTTAAGCTAATGCTTTTACAAAGGGATAGGATATAATCATAACAAAGTTTTGAAAGGAACATTTGCTTAATTTCCTTTCCAACAGAAACCCACTCCTATTTGAATGTTGGATGTACGATGATAGCTTCCGACCCTCAGTTAATAAGTTGCGCTCATCATTTGAAGAGGTAATGCTATAGAATTTTTTTCAGGTCCTTCTCCAAGAACAACTAAAATAAAAGGGAGTGCCTTGGTATGCAAGGCGAGAGGGCTATAGCATTCTAAAAAGTTTGCTTCTTCAGTCAAAGTGCACGCTATTTTCATGAAAAGTGTGCATCAAAATTTGGGGGATAGTGCTGCACTGACCCTTCCCCCACCCCTTTTTGGAAGTCCCCTTTGCTTATCGTAATAAAGTATGCTTTTAGTAAGAAAGACATCAAACGTTTATGGAAGAGAACACCCTGTAATTGTAGTTTGAAAATCTAATGGTACAGTTTATGAAAATTAAAAGATTCGATGCAAAAGTCTAATTTCTCTATACCTTGGTGTAGTTTCGTCTAATGTGTTTAAGTATTCGATACTAATCATGTCTAGTTAAAGTGTACCTAAAGTCTAGAATTACAGTCAAGATCATATATTTTAGAGGTTAGAAAATTAATTTACTCATCCAATTCCCATTTTAATAGTTTCCTCCGTTGCTGACAGTTGTGCCGCCAAAGGTGGGGCACTACAGAAGATGGCGCCTTAAGCCCACACCAGATAAACCCCGAAAGTCAGTGTAAATTGCGCATATTCGCATCGGTGTTACTTTGCACCCGAAGTGAATCCTTCCTCAAAGCCTTGTGCGGGGCACGTCCGGGGGAGGGGTCTAAAAGGAGGGGCCCTCTTTGAGAAAGTTTTGTTCATTTAAGATGGCTTAGATGCAAACTGGTGCCATCTGTGAAAAATTTTTGAACTGATCATATATTGGAAAACTTTCAATTGAATGAACTCTTTACTTTTGGTTGACTGTAAAGGAAAGTTATGTCGTCTAAGTGAAGGGGTAACAACTCCCCTTTGAAACAGTCTCGTTTAGGTAAGGTGGCTTAGATGGAAAATGGTGGTATCGTTGGGAAATATTTCAATTAATTACATGCTTAGAAGTTATCATTATTTAGTGATAGTTTGATAGTGTGGCTGTGGCATGGCACTTGTTATAAAAAGTTGTGTAACGAGAAATACATGCTACGAATGTTACCGTATATGCTACTCATAATATTAGATTGCTCTAAGATTCTCTGTTGATGCGGGGTACCCGCAGAGGTGTCGAAGATGTACTTTTCTCAGAAAAAAAAAGTATTTTGGCAGAATAATTTATTACTGCCTCAATTATGGTTATAAGATGCGGAGTTTGTACCGTAAAGAATGCGCGCGAAGCGCCCAAAAATTTTGCATTGTAAATCATTTTTATAACAAAATTTGAGACACTTTTAATTCCGAACAATAAGCGTCCACCATTTAGAGGGCGAGTCTTCTATCTAGTAATTCGTAAAAGCTTTCAATTTTCATAAAATATGTCTTCCCCTGAATTCCACTACTTCACATTCTTGTGATACTGTGCTCTCCCTAATGACTCCCACGCACAAGAACAATCGGCGTAATTGTAGGACCCTCACCATTGAATTATGAAAACATGTTTGAGACCTTATTGATAGCAAACAAAGTCATGCGATTAGGCAGTACGCACGCGGAAAGCGCGAAAGTTTTGGTTCTTTGAGAAAGATTTGCTAGGATTTGATAGTTTGAGAGGGACTTGTGATAACAAATTATTAAAATAAATTCATCATTCAGTCAGAAATACAGCTCACCCTACCCCCTATAGAAATCTATACCTTAAAGGCCTTTTCGCCCCTGTTTAAAATTTTAGGGAAAATTTTCGGAAATCCATGGGGGGGGGGGGCACGTGCCCAATGTCCCCGTGCCTGCGCCACTGGTTGCTGAGATATAAAATGTTGAAATTTACTCACTTTATTTGATATAGTCAATTGCGCAATAGTTTGTGATGTCCTTCTTCTACAACTCACATGACCTGCTTTTGTTTCCTTTTAAAATCAAGATGGTTATACGACCTTGGAACATTTGCTGTTCCTTTACAAAGCATATTGCACGAAAAGGGTATATACAGCCACGTCACCCTACAACAGTAAGATAATGAACATGTTTTGGTACAAGGTGCAGTAGTTTTCGAAAAAGAGCAGAGAAATAAAAGGACAGTAATTTGAGTAGTACAAGAATGACATCACAAATTATTGGGCAAATTACCATTTTAAGTTGAGTAAATAAGCTTCAACATTTTATATCTCAGCTCAGAAATGTCCTGTAATGATGGAAGTAAGACCATTGGGATGCATTTTTTAAGCTTTGTAACCTATGGTTTTGACATTTCATACTTTTGGTATACTTAAAAGCACCATCGATATGGTCACACAGATAAAGTAAACGCAGTCCAAACTGTAGAAACATGTAGTTTCGAATGAGTAACAACACAGGCCTACAAACTGTTCTTACACAGGTTATTCGAAATGTACAAGCATTTTCAATCTCCGAAGATACGGAAGAATCTATGTCTGATTTGTACATATCCATGGACGGTATTAAGACAACACTCCAACGCAACAGTGAAATGGATAGGACCCAGTTGTCATTGGAATGACAAGAGAAGTTTCGACATGATTCTGTAAAACAAGTACTGTGTTCAAGAAAGAGACCCTGACTGTCAGTCCCTTGAATGTAAAAAAAAATTAACTCACTTTCTCTTATTTGAGGAACATATTGGACAGGGCCTGCTGTTCACGGAGAATCTTCGAAAGATTGTAATTTACCCTCCTTCGTGCTTCATAGCCTAACCGCTGAGCAGGCAAACTATTGTCATAATTAAAACGATATGACAACCGTCTGTATACGTTTTCAACGCGATTCGATTCCCTTTTGACTCACTTGTATAAAGTTTACAGTTACTATGATTGAAGGAATCAGGCAAAAAATACAGGAAGTTGAAATGATCAACATGAATCATATGTAATAACATGCTCTGCACTTCGACACTGTAAGAATTACTTTTACAACTTGACATTCTACAAAACTGTAAAACAAAGTTTTCGTACTACAGTTATGTTAGCTATAAAGAGTAGTTTCATATAGTTAAACAGTCTCAGTTGTTGTAATATGGCTGTTTTCTGCCAAAATGACGAACAAACTGACGATCCTGGATTCTGTTTAAAGTGATGGGCTGACATTATGTCATATAGCCATGTTGTAACATTGCGAATAAATATCATAGGCTAAGTAAGATAAATGCAGCTAAGTCAAACGAAAAGGATGGATATTTATCTAACCTGACGATTACAGGCGTGTTAACTGTGTTTCGAAATCAATCACGGGTACCGGAAAGAACACCGTGGAAGCGTTGCGTGCAACCCTTTCATGGCAGACTAGCAGAACGTCGACATTCGTAATTCACAACTAGTCCAGTAGACCTCTATGGAGAATATGTAGGGAACAGGTAAGAATAAAGAAGATTCGAATGGCAACTGCAGTGCTTACGTGTACTGTGCTTACGTGTACTGTAAGCATATGAGAGTTCACGTACACCTACTCCATACGGGTAGGGTAATTGTAACCACTTTTCCAAGTTTGATTTTAGAGGCTCTTAAACAAGATTCTAAAGTGGGTATCGAACTTCTATGTTATGTCAAAAAAGTGGCTCCACATCAGTGTTGTAAGACTCGAGGACAGGCCTTGACTGAAGACCGACTTGAAGGCCAGTTCTGAGGCTTTGGTCCGACTGATGAGGTGATTCCTCATCCTCTTACCTCTGGCCTCGGATTTTTCTGCGGAGGAATTCGGGGATTCAAAGAGTTAAGAGATGGGTTACAATTGCGCAAAAATACTTTTCGCGTATTAAATTTGCAAGAGTGCTTACCTTGGAGAAAGTTTGCATCAAGTCTATCGTAATATTTGAATCGATATACAGCAGAGGTTGCAACAGAGAAGGACATTGTGCTTATGAGGACAGCGCGGAATGACGACTAGCACCATGTTGGGGAAAATGAAAGTTCGTTGAAGAGTCAAAACTTGTTAGCATAGGGATAACACTAGTTCAACATAACGGAATGGGAAATTTCTATTATAGCCTACTAGTCTCGTAAACTGGCTTTCCACCCAAATTTTAAACAGTACTGAAGACTTAATTTGTGTTTTGGAATCCGGTTACCCGTAGGCTGCATTATATGACGTTTCGAGTATTACGTTAAATTTACCTTCTTTGCTTTTTTATTTGCCCAAATGAATCCACTATTTTGCCCGAATTGGGCGGGCATATGCCCCCCTACCCCCGTCTCGTACGCTTATGTTTTCGCATACTGGTGATTCGCTTATGCAACGTGCAAAACCGTGGTGAAAAATGTGTGTTTTAATGTGAGATTCAATGCAACTTACAGTTTTTAGGAAAGTCAAAGTATTCAGCGGAGGCTTGAGAAGAGGGGCAGAGCACAATACCAACGTGGGGGACACTAGCACCCGTCCGTTACTTCGTCAAATTCTTCGTGGCACCATGCATATGGTAGGTTCCCAGACGCAGGTCGGTTTTCACTACGATTCACCTGAGTTTGCTTATAATGAATGGAAGTTCTTCAAAAACGACCCCACATTCTTAGCGCGCTTTGCCCACTAATTTGTTATCTTTCTTACATAGTATGGTTTTATACAAGAGCGGCGATCTGTTCTCAATATTGGGGGGGGGGGCATGACCAGATTTTCCAATAATTTACTGTGTGAAAAATCAATGTCAATGGGCGATTTCTCAAATATTGGGGGACATGTCCCCCTGTCCCCCCGGATGGCCGCCCATGGTTTCATATACCAAACCAGTGTACCTTCCACAAGTATGCTGCATACCTTTGATTTCACTAGACAGATTACACAACACTGTGAAATTGAAGATCATAAGCTGGGTCACATGACCTGCTCAGCGTTTTCAAGTAGTCTCACAGTACAGACGCGTTCGAATTCGATGCAAATATGTATAAGTGTCGTTCACAGTGTGTTCACCATGCATTGGGACTTTCGACGCCAATACTCATTGTGGCATCTCGGCGGGTTTGCGTACTGGTTGTATTTAGTAGAGTGTGCGTTCAGTTGAGCTTCAATAGATGGACCAATAGTCCTAATCTCGGTGCAGCAAGTATATAGATTGAGTTAATTTGTAAGCTGATGACATAGCATAGTATATTGCATAAAGGTGCCATTTTTATTCCAACCTTTCGACGACCCCGCTTTCGTTGGCTTTCTTTGGATATCTCCTGAAGCCATCCTTGAAATTTACCTGCATTTTGGAAAAAGTGACTTCATAAGAAACTCGGCGAGAGTGCAAATGCAAGTAGGCTAGATCACGTCATACAGATATAAGGTATTGGTAGATCAAATGTTATGGTGATCATGCACTTACCATATCCGGGACTGGAGAAGCTACCACACCCCCATCAGACAAATACTGACACCACCCCTATTATATGGGCTATAACACAAACTGAAAAGTTAGATTAGGGCTTTTGCATTGTAATGTTTGGTATGTGGCCTAGCTTCGGCCTCGAAAAGGTGCGACCTCGGCATCGCCTAGGAAGGGGCGTGTAGCCTTGCCCTCGGTCACTGTGGTCTCGTGAATACAGCACTGCCTCACACAGCCTATATTACGACGTCCGGTGTAAAATATGATCCTTCGACAAAAAAAAAAACTTGGGTTGGACATGAAATCACGAATTCATTTACTATCATGCCTTTGCCATGTCAATGTTCTACGTGAATGATACCCAATTAGAAACATTTTGACATAAAGATTTCACGTAACTTGTCTAGATTTAATCATGCCCGTAGCAAAGGGGGTAGAGGGGCGTTACGCCACCCCACCCCATAGGGAAAATTCTGGTCCATCCCCTAAAAGTAATAAAATACCATTGCCTCAGTACAATTTAGTACAATAACCCCCTCAAAAATGTACTTTGCCCCAACCCCCAAGCTAAATCGCCTACCTTCAGTATTTTGTTGGATCACAGGTCTGTATTAAGTTATTCATACTGCGTTTAGAATTGCACTAGGATTGAACCGTAAGTTTGCCAACTTCCTTACTTACAATTTTATTTAGGGCAAGTGATGTATGCATATTGTAAATACGCCTACATTGAAACCATACAATCAATAATAAATGAGGTACCAGATAGTTTAAGATTTAACAAGTGTAAAATATTTAGTACGCATGCTGTACTTTAGCTTCATTGAAACAGGTACATAAACACCACAGAAGGATAGGCAATATGCAGCTATAAAGGTTTACTAAACTAATCATATTACAACACGCAATATGCAGGAAACAATTGTTAAAGTATCCAAATAGATTGACAAACTGCACTAGTGCAACACAAACTTGTGTTTATGAAACTAGACTCCAACGATTAATGAGGGAATTAATTTCAATAACTGTTGTCAATTTGAACTTTTGCATGTAATGGTCTGGTGATGATATATGAATTTCATCTGGTGATAGACGAAAAACATTAGGCTACTTACACAGTAGCTTTCTCTTTCTGAGCATCACAATGCAGTGTACGAAGGTGTTGTGTGACTTAACTGGAAGGTCATATAAACGGATCAAAGGGGAATGTCCAGCTACCTTAGTGTATTGTAAGCCTTACAAAACCTCGAACTGTCCGGAGGTCTGTGTATAGAGCCACTACTTCTTCAGAAGACACTTCATTAGACGAATATTACAGAATTAATGCCTTCTATCCAACCCTCGATGACATCCTGCAGGATTTGAGACTGCGCTTTGGTCCAAAGCAACAACAAGCTGCGAACTTTTCCCGTGCTGTGCCAGCTTTCATGGACTTCCGTGATGAGGAGGGGGATTGGAGGAAACTGGAGATGGCAGTTAACACGTACATCGATAGGTTTCCTGACCCACTTTTCGCTATCCAGACCGAGTATAAACTGTGGTGGCGCAAGTGGGCCCAACAACCATCAGCGCGTTATCCACGCACAGCACTGACAACGCTTGATCACTGTAGCATGTACCCAAATATCCCCATAATTCTACAGCTGTTGGCTACACTGCCTGTCACAAACAGGCAGAAGAGCCGAACGAGTTTTTTTCAAAGGTGGAGCGTACGCCTCCAGCTTCCGCGATAACGAGCATCGATGGAAGAGGACACGGCCTGGAGGCACTTATTCTCCTACAAGCTACATCGTGCTGACACCCCTGCAATTGATGAGGTGATTGACCGTTTCGCAACAACTTCTGCCAGACGCTATGGAAGTTATGTCATTTAGGCTAAGTATGACTATGACTGGGATTTCTCTAACGCATAGTTCTTGGAATACTTATAATGTCAATCTCAATTCTTTTTCCATCTTAGGTTGATGAAGGACAGACATGACTCCTGAAAAAAACCAGAGACTTCCTTTTAAGTACATAGGCACTACGTTATTTTGACCCTTTGACTCTCCCAGAGTCCTGACGCCCGTGTGGGGGGCTACTTGGCAACAAACTCATTTAACTAGTTCCCTTAGGATGACAACTATCTTGCAAAGAAGTAAGAGGCCCACTCTCCTGAAAGAAATATTTTCTCAGAATTGGGGAAAAAAATCCTGGCCCATGGTAAATTTACAATGGTTCGATGTGGTGGCCACTACCGCCTTAGATAGTCTATCTCACCCTTGTACATTTTTGCCAGTCTCCAGCACAGGTTGTTGCCTACCTTGCTTTTGTTTGGCAGTCTACATGATTCGCACAATCGTTTATCCCCCAAACTGTCAGAAGCCATTCGTGTCGATCCTAGAAAATTCTTGTCTGCTGGGACCAGTAATGCTGGGGTCGTGCTTGTCGGCGAAACGTTAGTCATAGAGAACGCCCCTCTATGCTCTCCATCCCACCGAGGAGTTGAAAAAACTTTTTTATCTGATAAAATATATTCCTTATCATTACGAAATTCCAGAAAAAGAAATGTTTTTCTGATAAAAATATTTCTTATAATACGAAAGTTCGCAGAAAAAGAAATGGCCAATTTAGGGATAAGTTTCAGCGTCAGATCAAACGACCCGGAGAATTCTCATCTCCAGCCATCGGGGGGGCCTTTTGGGGCCAAAAATTTTCTTGTACGCTCCGCGCCAACTCATGGTGGCGCTCCGCTTAGATAGTAAAACACCAGGCCCCCCCCCCCCCTTGTCAAAAATCCTGGCTACGCCACTGTTGTAAGGTACATACCACGTAAAGATTTTCTCAAAAGCTAAGTAGCAACGCTGTACTAGAGTCTGCATTTTGCCTAACATTGACGGCATACTGTAGTCTAGCTAAATCCCAACTCCCACGGACATCACAAAACACTAAATTTGGTTCTCGTTTAGTGATTTAACGTCAGCGTACTTTTAGCTTTCAACCAGTTCTTGTGGTGAGCATCGCCAAGTTAATGTAAGGTTAAAGTTTATGCAATGCTTTTGTACAGTTTTGTATTCGTGCTATGTTTCATTATGCAAATTAAGGTATTCTGTTATTTCTGTAACGTTTTGTTATGTAAATTATTTCTTGAGTCTTCTTCTCTGTTCGTTTTGCTTTCCTAGATTTTTTTTAGTCTTCTTCGAGGGAGCCGAGGAACTCAGTGAAATATAGTTAATCGTGAACATGTTGGCATCCGCCTAGTCTACAGTTGGTTTTTTTATTTAATGTTTCATAGGCCTATCTGACCAGTTTCCGGCCATGTTCCCGCCCTATATCGGGAACAGAAAACAACGCTACATTGAGACAATGAATAGAAGACCGCGTTTTTTTCTCTTATAAGAAAAAATAAGAAAATTTATGGGCTAAGCCTATAGAAAAATCCGTGACACGTGGAATGAAATTTATTTGAGTTTAGAGATGACAAAGCAACTATTTTCTTAAAGAATAAGCAGATCGCAGCCAAGTCAAAACGGATTTAACTTATGCACGTGTTGAGATGCGTGAATGGTTGTAAGTAGCTTCCAAAACATTACATAGTTAAGAGAGTTAGTAGAAAAGTCTTGCACTATTTTCACCGTTAGGACATTAGTTCCTTTTCAAATTAAAAGAAAATTGTCGTATCACTCAATCTCTCACTTTTCTACGTTAAAGGTCAAGAGCAGTCGTCCCAAACTTATTTTGAAGCAACAGCTAAATCTCACAATTTTCTTCTTATTTCTCTGCAAAGTATCTTTCACAATATTTTAGGACTTCAATATTGCATATTCAAGATAAACCAATCAGTTACTTCCAGTAAATTTCACGTTTGAGGAGAAAAAATATTGTCACATGACTCTCAAGAGCCAATCATGAAACAGGACAGTCTACTACACTACTTCAAGTTGGGGTGACTGCATATCCCCTTTAAAAGAAAATTGAAAACTGAAGTTCTAGGTTCTGCACAATTTACAAATATTGCAAGCGTAGGTGGTTACTGTTTCGAAACATTGCAGATTTTTGAGTTGGCAACAAGCCATATAGCTACCGTGCCATGCTTCCTGTTAATTTAAAGGTACGGTGACATGCTACATCAGATAAAAAGTAAACTCCCGTAGTGAAAGATCCGTTTGAAATGGAAATATGGCAGTATCATCAAATTATAAAAGTGTCAAATTGTTAAAGTATAAAATGATAAAAATTGTGTTTTCTTTTCTGGGTTTTAATGCTTGTATTTTTACTAAATAGCCAAATGTGTAAGTTTTCCGGTCACCGTACCTTTAACTTTCCATACTTTCCTGCAACTGACACGTGAAACTATTTTACTTGGTATCTGTCACTCTAGGCATGTCAATACATTTAACATCGTCACGTGAACTGTTACTCGGTGTCATCGAATGTGAAAGTTTTCAAGGTTTTGCTAATTCATTATAATAGCGGTGCTCCATTACAACAGTCTTACCATAAGTAACGTACGTTGCATGGATGCGTGCTATTTCTCCTGTTGAATGGAAGTGGCTTGCACAGGTAATGGAACCATTAACATCTAAAGGGCGATACCAAATAGTGGAAACGGTATCAATTGTTTCATCCTCTCGTTCAATGTAAAATATTGTCCCATTCAACTCCTCTAAACTCTCAATCGACAGGTTGTTAATCAGCCATGAAATGTGAGATATCGGTCGTGCAGCAGACGCCTGGCAAAGAAATTGTACTGGTTGATTGGCAGCCACTGGTATGTAATCGATGCCACTGACTCCGTCTATCGAGATGTGCAACCTTGGAATCACTGAGTCAGAACGCCAAGAAACATATCACATTAAACACGGATAACTTACTGATATGGTCAATTCATTACCGTTGCAGGTCATATACACTCTAAAAATAGTTGATTTAAAATGTCACCAAGAAAGGACACGTATGTTAAAGTACTAAAAGTGGGTAAAGTTTTCCCGATATTTGTAACTTGGTTTCCCGAGAAATGGTTCCCACCTAAGTGGCAAATAACCCTTGTCAAACCCTTTTATCAACAATTATTTGCAAACTACCTAAATGTAGTATTTTCACATACGCGCCCAGTGTTGGTGAGATATTTATCGAACTTGTTTTAGAGTGTAATAAGGTGAAAATGTCGTCGATGAAGTTCTAAGTGTTGTCTCGTATTCATCGATTTAAACGTGTCTCGGTAGTTTCGTATGTAACCAGCACGCCTTTTCCTTAAAACCATTGTCTTTGGAATATAACAACCCCGGCACTTTCATTTAAAGTAATGCGCTTAATGTAAGAAGTAGTATTAGTTATTATCAGAAAGAAAACTTACTAACGAATCTTTTTAAACTGGGAGTAGGCAATATTTTTACTGTGAACATCAAAACGAAACCCTCTACTTTTCGGCTAATATCGTGTTTATGTTAGACCTTTACAAGGGGAATGTAAAACTATTATAGAATTTTAGTACTGAATTGTATCAAACCTATTGCTTTGTAATGATTTCTTCTTTTTCTGACACATAATAAAACCAAGGGTTTTGCGGTTTTAAAAATTATAATTGACAGAGTATCAAATCTTTTCTAAAGAATTGTTTCATTCAGAACATTTATTAGTGACTGTTTTGTTTAAAGACAAAGTATGGTTAGTAAAGCATTATGCAAACAATTGCACACCTTTATTAACCTCATGCATTTAAGGCACATTTGTATATGAAGTGAGAGTCGATTGCTGCTCATACGGGAGTAGCGCCATAAAGGATTGGCAGATGGTCAACCACCCCCTGTGCTGGGGAAAATGGTACATTATTATCCTCATGTTCAATATTACAAAGATAAGTTGATATGATCTAATGAGAGTTTTAACAACTTTCGTCGGAGAGACATAGCTGACACGACAAAGCGTAATCCCCGTCAAAGGTCAGTTGCTGATACGGTTTTCAAAGAAAGTAGATTCTCCAAAACGATCTCAACAATTAACAGCATATATGTCACACGGTACCTGTTCGGTAAGTGTACGGCGGAGGGAGGTTTGACTATTTCAGCAGGCAGCCGTCGTGAATACAACACAACACATTATTGCATACCATCCCTATAGTCAGCCGCCTCTGACGTTGATCCAAATTGCTTTAAAAGAGTATAGGTTCTTCTATCCACCTACAAATTCTTCCATCAAAGAGCGAAAATGCGATCTCGAAATATCTTCGGCGCGCTTGCACTCTGCAGAGCTTTTTCCTTTCATAATTTAACCCCCCCCCCCCCCTTTTGACCAAGTAACATATTCTCAAAACACTATTTTTGCTAAAGGTTGGTAACTGCATCTACAATTGCGCGCTGTGCAATTCTATGAGTCGGATTTTCCAACAAAATATTAAATCAGCTTTAAACGCTGTACACCAAACTGTTGTGTGAGATGAGCTGTGACAGTAAATGGATACAAGGTCTCGATTGGCCAAATGTTGTTTGGTGACCATGTGCTGATCACATTCTGTGTTTTAATTCTGGATATTTTTATCTCCTTTAGAGAAGCTAGCCTCCAACGCCCCCGTGAAAAGTCGATTCCACAGAAAACAGAGTTGTACAGTACAATAAAAAACCCGTCAGCCTAATATCTAGCTAGTCATAAATTAGAGCTAAAAGAGGTGTTCCGTGTCTGCACCCACACCCTCACTTTAGTTTCATTGCCCCAGATCGTTTTACAAAAATTCAGTCTGCAAAAGACCAGGACACATGTGTGCTGAATTTAGGTCTATTTTGCCCTTGAAAACGGGCAGTATTTCTCCGCTGTAAACATTTGCACCATAAAAACACTTACACAGCAGTAGTCATCTTTCCATTACTACAGGAGCCAAAAGAATGAAAGCAAATCTGAGCATGGCCAGCTCAAAAGGTTACTAGTTCCATGATCTGAGCAGGGTGTAACAGCTTCTTGACCTGAGCAACGCAGTTGGCTACGTCACGTGTTGAATCTGCATTTAGTACTACCGTATGTACCTCGAATTACAAAAAAGTGAATTGCATAACCCATAGTTTAGCTCTATGGTGTCACTGAAGAACGGCCTTGAAAAACAGAGTGTTTGTTCCAGACTTCCCGGACACTTCTTAAATAGTGACATGATATGCGCTCAAGAGAAATAACTGTTTAAGGGGTAAAAGTTTTGGCCACAATATTTGCACTAAACTTTACAAATCTGTTTTAAAAACTCTACAAATCTTTGTGCTGACATGTTCTTATGCAAAAAACATTTCAAAAGATATATTTGAATAAGTGATCCCAGAAAAAAGTTTGCAACTATTGTTCCAAATTATGGGGGTCTCCTTTTATTTACCAAGTCGTTGCCAACCACAGAATTCTGTGTTGCCAACTCTCTTGGGAGTAAGCCAATAGCCGTCGAACAGCTCTAAAGTTATTGTGATTTATTGCTTACTTTTCCTTTTCCTTAGTAACGTTCTGGGGGCTAGAATTTGACAAAATTTAGATCGAGGAAGGTGTAAATTTTTTATAGAATTCTGTTTCCAATAACATTGTTGACAAGGGTATTCTTTTAAAGAAACTCTTGGGTCATACTATGCCCAGTACCAGTAAACCTTGAGAAGGTAATAAAGTAGAAGTGAAGGGCACATGCCAAGATGATCCCACAGAACTAACGGTCGTAAGAGTTGTCAATGAACTGGGAAAATCTGGCAACAAACTGGGAGATATGCCCTTCACTGCCACTTTTTTATGGACTTCTCAAGGTTGACTGGTACTGGATTTATTATGACAGAGTGGTGTCTTCAAAAGAACACCTTTGTCAATAACTTTATTGAAAAAAAAAATCAGATTGTTTGGAAAGTTAACACCTTCGTCGATCTAAATTTTTGTCAAATTTAAGCCCGCAGAACGTTATAAATGATAAAAGAAACGTAAGGCATTAATCACAATTACTTAACACCTGTTTGACAGCTGTTGAACTTACTCCCTTCCGTCAAGAGAGTTGGCATCACAGAATTCTGTGGGTGGGAACGACTTGGTAAATAAAATAGAATATTGAAAAACGATCTGCTAGCTCAATAAAACTCAAGTGAGGGAGAAGCCTCGTTTATGAGCTCTGCTTTATGACTAGTTACATTTTAGGCTGACGGGTATGTTATTGGTTTCTACGACTTTGTCTTCTGTGAGATCAACTTCTCATGATATCTCCCAATTCGTTTTCATACTTTCCCTATTCATTACCAACTCTTACGACCGTCAGTTCTGTGGAATCATTTGGGAGGGCCGTCCTTCAAATCATGGGACCACCCCTGTCCCAGTAACATAGTAAAACGTTCTAAAACATCGGCCCTTTACTGTTTGACGTTCTGTATGCTAATCAATGAAGCCATGAGCCAAGAAATAAGACTATTTGTAAATTCATTAGACAAAGCTTATGCAAACATAGTTTTTAGGCCCTTACCATATGTCTTGTACTGCATAGTTATCTCCCGATTTCCAAGGCCACTTTCGGTTCTGCTCATACATGAAATATTTCCATCCTCACGAGTTAATATAACTCTCCGCACACTCACGGAATCGAACATCTGTTTACCGTGATATTCTAAACCTTTTGTGATTGTTAAATTAAAGCCATCATGATCGTCATTCTCCTCATCGATTGTCCAGGACAGGTTTACAGGAGGTCTTGCCCCAACAGCATAACAACAAATCGTCAAGTCAGTTCCTGTTTCGACGTTAATGCACGTCCTATTGTCTAAGTCATCAAGTGTAAAAAACATCTTCGGTGGAACTGTTTTAAGTAGAAATACGCAAAGCAATACTTGCTATTAACTCGTAAAGCTAGGATTGTTATTAAAAAAGCTCTTTATGCTGACTAACTATTATTTTGTTTGTTCTTACCTTGTTTTTCTCCAGATACATCCATTCAAAAATGATTTTGTCAAAAAGCTACATCCATGCGTAAACACTCAACATTTAACAAACCTTTTGGAACTCTGAAAAAGACTGACCGTTTACTTAAAGGAAGGGTTTAAGCAAAAAAAAAATAATAATTTTTACATAGGAAAGAGGAACTAATCTACGCAGTTTGATGAAACTTTCATTCAAATCGGACATGTAGCACTCGAGATATCAGCAAATGAAGTTACTACATTTGTGACCCGAAGTGAGCTTGAGGCACGCAGGGTTATATCACTTCCGCACCATTGATGGGAAATGCTTTGTTTCCTTTGCTTTTGTAGTCTGTTTTACTGACCTTGATGTTAATAGGGATAGGACCTCCCCATTTGGAATGTGAAGATTGTAAAATTCTTATGCTCTCATGCAATCACATTCCGATAACATGTGGGTGTGGAGAAGAAATTGGTTGTAAAGTTTAAAGAAAAACAAAAGACTGCGCATTAATGTGAGACTATGAAGTCATATGTGCTTGCTTTAAGTTCACTTTGTGTTAAAAATGTGACACCTTAAACTGCTAATATCTTGGGAACCACACAACGGATTTCAATGCAAATTTCACCAGAATGCTTAGAATAAGTAAACCTCGATATATATATATATATATATATATATATATATATATATATATATATATATATATATATATATATATATATATGTAACACTCCATTCTCTTTACACGTCTGAGGTTTCGTTTTTTTTTTCCTTCCTTTACAAGCAAAATAAATTTCAACATTAAAAAAGGATAATGCAATTATATTGCCGGGAACTATTATCTGTGGATATTTGGTAGAGGTGTAACGGTTAGCTGAAAGTCATATAATAGGAAGTACATAGCTTTTAGGGAACTTAGACAGTCAAACTTCACACAAACCGTAACTTCATATAGAGTACCCCTTATGAAACTAGTCAAAAGTTTTGGCCTTTGAACAAATTCTTTTTTAATTGTAAAAAAAGAAATCGTATACAACCTTCTACTCTTAAAATAAACTCTGCAACAGCTATTTCGTCTTGCAGGCACTGGTAAATACCCTCATGCTGTAAGGAGGCTTGTTGAATAAACAACGAATAGTTCCCGAAAAGTGTTATATGATTTAAGGTGAAAGAAATTTTTAGTTCGTCAATAAAAAGAACGACGTTGTCATGCTTCCAATTGCTCACACGTTTTGGATCCCTTTGACACGGAAACTGCAAGGATTCAGACAAACGTAAGGTCCTGTCTTGACGACCTTCACTTATATGGATGAATACCACAAAGAATAAAATTATCTTATAGAAAATCAAACGGTCTGAGTTGTTAAATCTCATGGTACTATTGCAAATTGCTCCACACAAGATACGATATTTGTCGAAGATTCTGATTGATTTGGGATGAAAGAGAAGCAGTTTTATGTTTTCAAATTTCCTCTGCGTGACGTACATTTAGACTAAAAATACTGATCCTTTGCGTTCCTTTACAAGTTATGACATTTGAAGACGGTCTACTAGTCCGTAAAGTACTAGTACGATGGTATGGATCAGAGTTTTTTTTAAAAAAAAAGAAAAGCTGTACTTATATTTTACATATTGCGATCAATCACTGCACAAGAACGTATGCGAACACGGATAAAACATTTGGAAAGGTAGCTAAAGCTCAAACAATCTGCTACACACGCAAAGACGAAACTGCAATTAATAAGTCTGATGGCTTTTTTAAGCAGAAAGTTCATATCGTTTTCGGAAAGATTGTGGAGAACTGTTTCGATCTTGATAAAACCTTACCTTATTAAACATTAATTGACCTGGGCTTGTGAAAACGATCCTGACGCTTCTGAATTGCGATAGTAGCTAAATCCTGGACAGCATCATCTGAGACAATTTCCCGTGCCTTGATTTTTTAAGGTGAATTAAGGCTGCTCGCTGAACAGAATAGCGCACCCTTCATTTTTCTCTTTATTGAGTAAAGAATATCTGTAAAATATTTAACGTGTTAGGAAAAGTCCCAATAAATTCATCTCAGATTGTAGGTAAACATGTCTTTTACAACATTTTTTAGCCCATTTTTTCAAAAGAGTTCCACTTGTTTTTGCCCTCACAAGTAGTTTGTTGTTTCCATCTACATTGTTGTGTAGTAATGAAGCCATAGCTATACACGATTTAAATAAGAAAAAATATCAAATTTGGCAAAAAAGAATGTTGTGTTTTAAAGGATCTTTATAACTTCCATATTACACCGAAATTGAGGCCCCTCATACTTAAATGTGAAAGGTTAACTCTCTCAATCCCAAGATGTCAACGAAGTTGTGCAACTGGAAACTTCTGTAAAATTTGCAAATGAAGCTATGCTTTTAAAACCTAATATTTAACGTGTTAGGAAAAGTCTCAATAATTTCCTCTTAGATTGTGGGTAAACATGTCTTTTACAACATTTTTTAACCCATTTTGTCGAAAGGGTCCCACTTGTTTTTGCCCTCACAAGTAGTTTGTTGTTTCCATCTACATTGTTGTGGAGTAATGAAGCCATAGCTATACACGATTTAAATAAGAAAAAATATTAAATTTGGCAAAAAAAAAATGTTGTGTTTCAAAGGATATTTATAACTTCCATATTACACCGAAATTGAGGCACCTCATACTTTAAATGTGAAAGGTTAACTTTCTCAGTCCCAAGGTGTCAACGAAGTTGTGCAACTGGAAACGTCTTTAAAATTTGCCAATGAAGCTATGCTTTTAAAACCTAATAAGTGAGAACTAGTTTGTGTAAGAGATTTGCCAAAGGGCATTAGCGGCTCGCCATAGGGGCACGGGGGGTTTGCAAAGCATGGTCTTCAATTTTCAAAAATATAAATAATAAATAAAAAAAAACATGTAATTCGAGATGGAATAGGCCCTCCCTTTTCCTTGAGTGGGCTTAAAATTAAAGGAGTGAATAACTTTCCAAAGCAATGCGAAGGTTAAACATTAATAAAGTGCTTTCAAAATGCCATTTTTTTTCGGCGCGCTTTGCGCGCGTTTTCTCAGTTGCTTGTTTGCTACTACCGTATATATACTTCAGACAGTCACAAATGGACCTGCCGTCAGTGCGAGCTAAGGTAATCAAAACAAATGATCACGTTGTGATATTTGTAATCTGATTAGCTTAGGCAGCATAATGTCATTTACAGAGTGTAACGGTAATGTTGGAGTTAACTGCCCATAGTTTTGCAGACACTTCAGAGCTTTCGGGGTCATTAGATAGACAACCCATTAGCCGTGCTGATTATCATCCACGACTAAAAGCAGTTTTGCCAGGGTGTCACCTGGCCAGATTAGCATAGGTATCTGTCTATAAAAAGTTGTAACGGGCATGTAGTCTAAAAGTATTGTGTTTCCCATAGAAGGAGAGGTTTCCCTTCCCTTGTCCAAATTGACAGCGCCGTTGGCCCACGAGCGGTCTTATGACTGTCAAATGGCCTGTTATAAGCAAAAGGTTCTCCACCTCTGTGCTAAAGTATATACCGTTTCAATTGATTTAAAAGAAATACATTAAACAGTCAATCTAAGCTCAGTGTGATGAGACTTTTGACTAGTGGCCTAGGTATTTGTATACAGGATGAGACGTCGTTCTGAGTTAGGGGAATTCCCCTCCCCCTGTAAAAAAAAATCGTTTCGGAACGGTACTGAGATCCAAAATACTAGTGCTATCATTTCATCGTTTTCAAGTGTCTTCATGCTCAAAATTTTCGTTAGTTTATGAAAACAATCCAGAAAACCAACATTTTATGGCTTCCTGGCAAAGCTGAAACATATTGTGGCACAATGAAAAAAACAACAATAAAATATTTAAAGGTGGGGCTCATTTCGTACAAATGGATCAAGCCGCTTTGCCCATTTCACCTGGCTCTTACTCCACCCCTATGGTAGTACGGTAGCGATCGGTTGATATGGTTGTATTTATTTTTAAAGTAGTCTTCTCATGACTAACTGCCTGAAATGGTTTGTGAAGAGCTTTTGAAAACTACATGGGGCATCGCTGTAATACATAATAATAACCATAGTCCCATAGGCGTAGAAGGCAGGGGGCTGCGGGCTGCAGCTTTCCCAAAAAATATTTTTGTGAAAATTCGGGCAATATTCTGAGAATTTTTCGGGCACCTACTGAAAGAAAAATAATGCAATAATGTAGCTTAACGGAAGTCGATACTTTAAAAAAACTTCCTTGGTAATTAAAACATAGTTCTGATTTGGATTGCACCAGTACCTATATATTCGGTATTAATTAACCTTCGTGTTTTTTAATGGTTAAACTTATACATTATGATTATTAGTGGTGTATTTGAGGAGGCATTAGGCCATGCCCCCGTCACTGAAGCCGATTTTTTTTTGTACCTGAACTAAAACACAAAATTTTACTTCAAAGGTAGCATACGTGGCACCAGATTGCATGTATGGACACCTACTTTTTCAAAAAATTTTCAAAGGGTATGGGGAAATAGCAGATGATGGATTATGCACTTTAAACGGGTTGCATGTCTTAGAGACGAGGTTCTTGTCTGAATATTATATCATATCTTAACCATTTAATCAGTGCCTTTAGCACCAATCATAAAGTAAGGAATGAAATTTGAAGATTCCACGAGTATGCGTTGGCTTTTAGGTATCTGTAAGAAATACGACATTCACAAAGGTGCTCTTACCCCTTCTCCCTCCTCATTCCACTGAACTTACCCCCATAAGACAAAAATTCCATGTCTATGTCTTCTAGCTTCGATATGGACTTGCCTGCAAGTACCATTGTCTAGTATTTTGATTGCTTTTGCATCCCCGTACATGCACTGTCAAATACAGTTTCAATCTGAATATGGCTGAATAGCCTGCACGTTTATATCAGCTCGCCTGGTTTCAAGTTCTTCTGTCGATAAGTGACCTGATTTTTATTTAACAGTTTTCTGTGAAATTTCCAGTGGTCATTTTTTTCAAAGCATTTCTAATATGTGCAATTTGTAATGTTTTCTTTAATAATGAATAAAGGCCTGAATTATTATCGTAATCGTTTTTACTTAATATTATTATATTAATCTTTTTTGCATCTTTACACAGAGAACAACTGGAAAATGAGTTTGACTTTGAACATCGTTTTGCTTACACTACTTATCCCTGCTTCTGGTAAGTCAGTTCTCTTCATGCTTCTTGTTTTCCCATTTTATTTGACGGAGGCCGGTTAAGTACTTAATCATTGCTGAAATTGGTATTGAGAATTTGTCACTCGAGCCACAAAGCTAGTGAGCCGCAAATTCTTGTTGATTTCTGAACAGAGAGAATTGGTTTGCTTAGATTATGAAGCCATAGCCTCTCTGAATTTATCCGTGCAAGCCATTGACATGCATGCAAGTCACTGCCATGTTACATGTAATTAGTATCGTAAAAATTTTGTTCTTAGAGTTCATGCATGCAAAACCACTATCGATGCATCTACGTCGTTTTCCTTCATTTTGCAGACATTGTATGACACATTGTGTTACATTATATGGCAAAAACCACACTTTTCAGTAAACTGTATAAGTTGTTGGCTAGCCTAAAGACTAAAAACCTTTCGTAACAATATTTGGTAAATTCCGTACACAGTGACCGCCGTTTCAAAAGATGGTCATCATTTCCACTGCAGTTTAAATCCGACCAGGGAGTTGTTATTCAGGAGGAGATAAAACGGCAGCTCTCGCCTTTGTACCCACCTAGTTGCAGCCAAGATCACTTGCTTTGTATAGCACTTGAAAATACAATGAGCTTCAAGTTATTGTTAGTATATAACAAAAGGTTCATGTCGTCTGCTACGTTGAAAAGAAATGTCAACAAATTTTGTCTATATGCTATAGCATTACCAGTCGCTTCCCTTGAAGATTAATTTGCAGCTCCCAACGCGATGCAACGCTTATCACAATAGGCTAGTTAAATTTTATGTAACATGTTGATCATGCACTTACCATCCGGAAATTGCGAAAGTTTGCGGAAATTAAGCTTACAACAAAATTAAAGTCTTGTACCTCACCTTAGTCCTTGGCGCATTGTTCCAGTGTAAGACCTTCTTGTTATAAGTTAGTCTTTCTATAGACTCCTTGAGAATTACAGTCGTTTTGATTTATTAGACAGTGTTTCTTACTTGACTGTCGGTAAAAACCTTCGGATGAAAGCATTCCTTCTCCTAATCTTATTCATACGGTATAAGTAGGTGTATAAAGGTTTAGTTGGGTATCATGTACCAATTGAGAAGGATCATACAAAAGAAGTGGGTACCCTAAGCTCTAATAATCACTCATGAATTGAAACTATGCAAACGATGAGCTGGATCTAATCAGATTACCACAAATTAAAGTTTCCGATGTATTTCCTTCTAAATAACAACTCTCTGATCCAACTAAGCAATGATTCTTTAATTTAACATGTTTGAGCATGGAGTCAAGCTTCACTAAATTTGAAAATTTAACTTTAAGGTGCATGTTACTGCTTAAACGATCAGAAGTCTGCAAGACTCCGTTATATCTAGATGTTTTGATTAATTTTACTAAAAGGAAGTCAGTGACTCTCATCAACGACTCTAAAAAGGCACCGACAACGTTAAGAAGGTTGTAAATAACACACCATGTCCATTAAGACTTCCATAATTTATCTTTTTTATGAAATTACGCCAGATATTTAAAGTGTGTAATGTCAGGTGCTTGCTGGGCAGGTTCCAGTCAAGAAGTTGACTCTTGCAATGCAAATTTTTATGCGGTAGCCCGTATATCTTATAGCCCAGGATTGGCTTTTCATTATTATAATCGTATAAAATTACTCATTCCTCGAGATATTGATTTGGCATCATTAATATCTTTTACTTTCAGCTTCCAAGTGAAAAATGGGAAGACAAATTTCTGCTTTTGGACGATTTTGTCCAAAATCTTCCAAAATCGTCCTGCCATTAAAATTAGTCAAGGACAGTGATAAATTACGGTATCGTTGCATGGACTATGCCATTGTAGAATAGGATCTATAATAGCCTTCAAGTTTTCTCCGTGGTATGAAAAAAACAACTAAATTATTTTGTTCCTCAACCATAGGTGGCAATGATTGAGGAAGAAAATTTCCATTTTAGGGTAAAACAGTTGGCTGATTGCGAAATGAAGAAAAAAAAAACGTTTCTTCCTTCTTGACCTTGAAAAATCGTCTAAAAGCAATACTTTGTCCAAAAGGCGTAGGATGAAATTCGAAGACGAAAAAACGTCGTCCAAAATCTTCCAAAATCGCCCCATTTTTCACCGGTAGTCCTTTCTTACTGTCAATTAACTTAATGATCTCTTACCAGGTAAGTAGGACCGCATTAGCCTAGGTGTTCTTTGTCAAGCTTGAAAAATTCAGTCGATATGATCATGAGAAGTTGATCCCACAGAAGACATAGTCGTACAAACCAATAAAACACCCGTCAGCCTAAAATGTATCTGGTCATAAAGCAGAGCTCATAAACGAAGTGTTCTCTAGGTGCACCTACTCCCTCACTTGAGCTTTATTGAGCTAGCAAATCCTTTTTCAATATTCCATTTTATTTACCAAGTCTTTCCCTACCACAGAATTCTGGGGTGCCAACTCTCATGACGGCAGAGAGTAAGTTTAATAGCTGTGGAACAGGTGTTAAGTTATTGTGATTTATTGCTTACTTTTCTTCTATCATTTATAATGTTCTGGGGGCTTGAATTTGACAAAATTTAGATCGAGGAAGGTGTAAATTTTCCATAAAATTTGATTTTTTCAATATTATTATTAACAAAGGTATTCCTTTGAAGAAAAATCTGTGTCATAATATACCCAGTACCAGTCAACCTTGAGAAGTCCATAAAATAAAGTGGCAATGAAGGGCATATCTCCCAATTCGTTGCCAGAGTTTCCCTGTTCATTGCCAACTCTTACGACCGTCAGTTCTGTGGGATCATCTTGGCATGATGCTTTTTCTTTTTTTCTCCAAATTCAATTGAAAGTTTCTTTTTCGTCTCACAGAAAGTGATGACAAAAGTCTGTGCGATTCTCCCCAATATCTGGAACTTAGACGAAGAGGGGTTGTACAATGCAGATTCCCAGATACTTTCTTTGGAGTATACTGGTATAACACAACTGACTATTTGAGCACTGACCCAATAGCCTACATGAAAAGTGGAGACGAGGCAGAAGAACAAGGATGCGACACGAGAGAATATTGCATTGATCCGGATGGTTTCCTCATTATCAAAAATGTATCGTTGCAACACGACCGCAATTTTACAGTAATTTTGCTCAACTCAACGAAAGATCGATACTCGCCAAGTCACGTACATACCATTGTTACAGGTAATGTAGGCCCATATGCAATACTTTAATCGCGCCATTAATTTTTAGTGATTTCAATACCATAGAATAGGCTAGGCAAAATAAGGTTTCACTTGGAACAAAATGCAACAAAACTTTTTTCACAAGGCTTTTCTGTTACGTCCCCAAAGAGAATATACTAAACGTCCTACAGAATCTTAATAGGGAAAGTATGCCTAATTTGCGTAAATCCTAAATAGCCGCCAAATTTTAATATTTTACCTTTTAGTATGCCATGCATGATGGATACTTTTCATACTTGGTATATAGATTTATCATATTTAGAGTAAGAACCGTATTCTTTCGAAATCGCTATTAGCTCGGAATCAATAAGATGAGAGGAATTCTTGGGGGTTCGGATATTACCGGTTAGTCAGAGAGCTGAAAGATCCTGCGCCATGGACGATGAACTGACGCGAACTAATCGAGATGTGACACAAGGGAGATGAGAACATTTTGTACAGAGGCATATGCATAATGCAGATTTCTAGACAAAAATAACATAGGTGGCGAAATTCATCCACACTATCCAGATATGCCACTAAGCGTATTGACAAAAACTCGTAACCACTTCTAAAGCTGGGATATCCGATCACATGACACTCCACCCCCAATATCTCATCTTTTCAATATTCGTCTGTGACATACTGCTCTAAATTATTCAAGTGTACAAATATTTATTCAAAAAGGCTGCCAGAAAAGGAACTATACACTCCCCCTACCCCCTCCCCTGAAAATTCTTCAAGTGCAGTCGTGTCACAAATCTTGTTTATGTGCCTATATTCGATGAAAAATCTTGCAGGCTAGGCATCCGTGCTCATTAGCCAAGAGAAAATTTTGTGGGGGACGGAATCAGTGTCCATTAGCCAAGAGAAAATCCTGCGGGCACGGCTTCAGTGTCAACAACGCCCACCTTTTGAAAAACATAGAGACTTTGCTTAAAAAATGTAACTCTTAGTTGAAAGATGGTTGCCACTTATCGAAATTTCCCAAAATTTCCCGAACATGTAAAAGGTCTGGTTTTCAGAATTTTGCTATATTTGATCAGATATAGTTTACATGGTCCTCAAGAATTCTACGAGTGAAAATACATAATTTATATCATTTAAAACTGTACACAATCTTGTCACAAAGGTGCTGCTTGGAAGCTCCCTGATTCATTATATTCCTGTAATGACCAGGATACACACCGTCGGGACCTGACTTTATAGATTTTTTTACCCCATCATTCTTCTGGAAGTGTTGATATCTACAACATGATTTCTCAAAAATAAAGAATGTTTCGATACGACTTTCGAAGCATGGAAATTACGTGCCATTTTCGGCACTCCGGAAAGTATTTTTGGCAAACGTCCTTAAGTAGGTAGTCAACGATTTACTTTGAAACAGTAGAGCACAGTGTTGGCTACTACTTCCAATGTAACAGGCCTTTGGCCACAGAAGCCGAGAGTTGCGGCCCCTGAAGATTTTTTTTTTTTTTTGAAACCAAAAGCCTACTATTGGCTTCATACATCTCAGTATATCTGAACCTTTCTCGCCTCTTGAAGAATTGCCCCCTGGAAGCTATCTTGCCCGAGCACTTTGTCTGGCTATGGGGCGAAAAGTTTCCGAAAGGGGCTTTGGTGGCTTTATTGAGGGGCAATCTCCCCTTTCTCTTGTCTCCCTGCCTAGTAAAACCACTAATGTAATGTATCGCACGGTAATAGTTAAATGTATTTTGGCAGCCAATTTTGGGTAATTTTGGTGCATACCGAAACGCTTGTATAATATTTTAAAAAATTACCCCAACTCAGTCTTAGTATCATACTCTTTTCCAACAGTAAAACCTTACCAGACTCATCCATACATTGAAGGCTGTGAAAAGGACAACAGAGTTTGTTTTAAAAGTATTACTGGGCCTTTCAATCTCACGTGTTCTGTAATTGAAGCCAGACCAACCGTTTACTTGCAATGGTTTATAAAAAGTCTTAACGAGGACGTTATGTTGGAATCAGACCAGAATGTTACTCGATACAATTTTCTCTACACTACACGTGCAACGTTGTCGAATATCAAAATTGGTACAAACGAAGCAGTGGTCTACCTTTGTAAGACCATCAGTTCACCTTCGCTGTTGTCTAATGATGAATCAATGGTCTTGGTGAAGGACCCTTTGAGAAATTTAACAAATGTCGTATCCGATACAAAGTACGTTGAGTACTCGAAACCATTGCCCTTGGCTTGCACGGATCAAGTTGTGTTGTACATTGTTTGGGAAAGACAAACCCCTGGTGGAAACGTACAGCATGTCATTGATATACTATTCACAAATAATGAAACAGTTTCGAGAATTTACGACAGTGACTTTTACTTGGGACACAAGACCACTCTACTCAAAAGTTACGCTGACGATAGAGACGGAGGCTTATATATTTGTAATTTCGGGGATGGACGTGTAAACGAAGTTAAGACCTTCAATGTGCAAGTGTATGGTGAGTAACTGACATTTATAAACCTTTGAATCAAGTCAAGCGGTAAATGTCAAAAAGATGGTAATGGGTGTGAATGTTAATTATTAAAGCAGTAAATGCAATTAGTTGTTTATGGACATAAGCTATGCGCTGTGTCCAGGAAACTTTACTAACCTGCATTATTAAAGGTAGAGTTACAGCAAAACTGCAAGTTTTTAATGTGTAAAGAAAAAAATCCACTCAGTTTGGTAAAGTTTCTCGAGATATTAGCATATGAGGTTCCTATATTTGTACCAAATAAAGTGAACTTTAGCAAGCAAGGGAAGATGCCAATTTCGCAAACTCACATTGACAAGCAATACTTTGTTTTCTTTGTCCAATGTATCTTTTTGGCCTTAATATAGAATGACATGGATATAGATCTGCCATGAGAAACGTACAGAGTAAAAACTTCTCATGCCTCTCATCCATTCATATGTCAAGAGTGTGAAATTACAGAGCAAAGTAAGTGGTTAACATGTTAAGAAAAGCAAAATACTGCTATTTTATGTGAGGTTGTGGTGTCGCATGTGCTTGCTTTAAGTTCACATCACATTGAAGAAAGCTAATGACTTCTTCTCCTTCTCCTTCTCTATCTCCTTCTCCTTCTCTTTCTCCTTCTCCTTCTCTCTTTGAAAAAAAAAAATATTTCCATCAAAACGTACCCTTGGCATGCACCCATATGCACACCCATGCACACTTCTGCAGGCGAGAAAGAGAAGAACACTAAAGATCAACAAAAATTGCGACACAACTTAGTCAGGGTGGGATTTCAAGTGCAGGGGCGGACTGGGGAGCAAATTCCTACCGGGAAAATTGACGCACGTGATTAAAACAACCATAATCGCAATTAGCATATTACACATCATTTTGCCCTTAATTCCGTGTGCATGGGTGTAGGGTGTTATAAATGTATAGCCTGATAGTCCTTCCGATGATGCATCACAATTCATACTATTTTGATAGTTAAAAACGTTTTCAAATCACTTTAAATCTACCTTCTGTCTTCCTTAAAAGATTATTTGATCTGTACACGTTTCCACCATCCCCAGCTGACATAAAATTTAAAACCCTGATCACTTGAACTTTGTCTATGATGTTTCTTGCTTACATCAGATCCTTCAGCAATGGGAAAAGGCACAATTTATTAAACCAATTAAAGACATGAATAAGCACTTGAATTCTTAGTTAAATTTGGGATGATGTCATTAACTGAAATGCCCCCAAGAAGTTCTTTTCCGATATTCATCAGCATAAATGCTTCCTGATATTCGTCAGAGAGATTCCATCGAAGTCTTATCTTTATAATTTTCGGTTTGCTGAAAGGTCTTTCACAACTCACCTGAGAGATTGAGAGGGTTAACAAATACTTATAGACTTTGAAAAGAGAGGTGTATAGGCAGATGCGTGGAGTCCATACCCAAGGGCCTATCCAGGACTGTATTTATGGGGGCCAAACTACACTATCTAAGCGGAACGTACCGAGAAGATTTTGACAAAAATGCCTTCCAGATTGCAGGAAATGGCACTTCCTGGGTATTTTAAGTTGCATTTAAACATTTCAAATTTTGTTGCCTAGTGTTTTAGAAATTTACAAGTGCGAAATGTTATACTTTAAATTACATTTGTGAGCGAATAATTTGGATTTCAAATAACTTCATGAGCTCTTTTTTAGTGTTTGTTTCAAAGGCTTAGAGAAGCTTTTTTTTCTGGACTAGGTAGGGGGCTGACCATTGTTCTGGACCACCGTCTTGGGGGAGGGGTCTAAGGGGAGAGGATTCCCAATGTGGAAAATTTTGGAATATTTGAGGGTCCTTAGACGCAATTTGGTGTAATATTTTGCAGATTTAAGGATCTACTTTTGCTCTTTTCATTTTTTCGATGATAGCTCCCGCTAAATATATAGGCGGACAAGATTACCAACATTTTTCCATTTCGTTTCTTCACTTCAATCAACGTGGAGAGAATGCTCAAAGTAACGAATGAATAGTTATGCATTTGTAGCAAATTAAAGAGGTCAAACACTTGTAAGCTATACGACTATAAATTGTCAAGTTGTTAATAGGAAAGTACCGTAACATATCGTTGTCACAGAACACCTGACAATTGACCGAAAACAGAAACACATTAAACACAGGAAACAGGTGCCTTTCCAAAATGAAGACGTTATTATACTTGAATATACAAGTACGAAGGTTGTAACCTAGCCTAGCGGGATTGTCGATGTAATACCGTAAAAAGACAGTGGCGCCGACAGAGGTTGTGAGGGGGCGGGGGTACGACGGAATATGATGCCTTAAACCCACCCCAGACAAACCCAGAAGGTCGGTGTATAGATTGACTGTGCATGTTCGCATCGGTGGCAGTTTGCACTTGGAGAAACTCCTTCCTTTGTCATCTTTGAGAAATTTTTGTTCATTTACAGTAGCTAAGATGCAAAGTAATGCTCTGTAACAACTCCCCAATTTGACATTTTTTTGAATTGATTATATAATGGAAAACTCAAAATTTAGTAAATTTTCATTTTTGGTTGACTGTAAAGGAAAGGTGTGTTTCTAAGTGGAGGGGTAACAACTCCTCCCTTGAAAAAAATCTTGTTAAAGTAAGCTGGCAAAGATGCAAAATGGTGGTATCTTTGGCAAATCTTTCAATTAATTACGTGCTTTGAAATAATTATTTAGTGACATTTTGGATTTGGCATTGCACTAGTTATAAAAACGTGTAACGACAGATACATGCTACGAATGTTACCGTGTATGCTACTTGGATACTAGATTACTCTAGGACTCTCTATGGATGCAGGGTCATGGCCATGACCCACTGACCCCCTGGATACGCCACTGTCCATACCTGTAAAAATCCTGTCACAGCAGGTAAAGCAGTTTTTGCAGGCGTCAAGGGCAAGTGCCGTCTTTTAGGAAAGAGGGCGCAAGTGCAGAATGTGTACAAAGATTTTTCTCATGCATTATCAGCTAGCGAAAAACGCTTGTCCATAGCTTTGCCGTATGCGAGTAGTGATTTTATAGTTTGGGTATGTGTTTTGGCCCCAGATCACCCTTTTTGGGGAAGATTCTACATTCCGTTCGTCCTGAGGGTCGCGTCCAAGGGGCCCCAAACTATAATCCACCCCCAATATCGCTGTATCTGTATAGACATATGGTAGGTATATGACGAAATGCCCCCCCCCCCCAAGGGGTGCCCCGGGAAATTTCTCGCTGTCCCGGTGGGTCAGCCCGCCACTGTTCAGGTGTGATTTTTAATCTGAGAAAAGAATGTGCCGCAACAACGGCCCACACTAGTCAATAGCGGCAGCGCAAAAGTAGCCTAGGCTACATCGACAAACTTCATCCAAATCGCTATTAGTCTTTCAGAGAGCAAAGCTTAATGTCAGTGAAAACAACTCTGTCTGGTTCAATGAAGTTTCACTCTGAGGTTGGTAACAGAATTATGTTAACATATGTAAACAAGGGAGTATTATTTTCAAACGTTGAAAATAATGAACAAAATTTCACTGATTCTGACACATCATTTAGGCCTATTTAACAATAGGAATAGGGCCTTGCACTGGTTTATGAGGTTGGAAAAAAATGCAACATTTTTCGGTAGGAAGTATGGTCCCCTTTTCCCTATAAATTCGACCCTGATTACAAAACAGCTTATATTCTATTAAATGTCAATGTCAATTTTGTGTCACCATGACGACACCTGCAAAACTTTAGACAGTTTGGGAGAATAATGTATGATCAATAATAATGTATGATCAATTGTTAAAAAAGAAAGTTTTCTCGCATTTAAGCTGATCCAAATTACAAAATTTTATGGATAGGAATAAATTCATGGTCCCCATGTCTCTGTTTTAGATTTGAACAGACTATGACGTTACATACATGAACCGAGATACGAAAGGATCTTTCAGCCTATATTCTAGACGTCATGGCATGTCCGAATGTAATACAGAGAAAGAGGGCCTCTCAGCTTATATGCATGACGTCATAGCCTGTTCTAATCTGATATAAAGACACCGTTGGCTTTATTCTCTAAATATCATATTCAACGATTTGTGAAGCCTTGCCAATCTTGAACTGTTGGAGTTCAGTTATAACTATATTTTTGTAATAATTCTGAGTAAGCTTTGTTAGTAGTTGGCAGTATTAATACGAACGTTTTCCCGAGTTCTGAACAGGGAATTGCCTATTTCGACATTCACCAACGTTTAGACAGGTTTATGGAAAGCTAGACATACATGCGTAAATTTTCCTCTAGGGTACTTTTCACGACATAGTTGAATTTTCAATCACTATGTTTTTATAATTCCTTTACAGCTATCCATTACATTCACATCGTTGCCTTAGAGTAAAATATTCTATGATGCTAGCTTGAAGTAATCAGTCCTATTGGTGCAATTTGTCGTCACTAGTAAACCTAACAACGTGAAACAAAGCTTGACCAGACATTTTAGTTTGATTCATAATATCATTGTATTACAGAATTGTCAAAGTCAGCATATCCCTTTGTTGAAGGATGCAGTCATCGATATCATTGCGCTATCTCTGTACTACGGGAAGGCAATCTCACATGTACAATTGAGGGAATCAGACCAACAGTGAAACTAACATGGGAAACTCCCCATTACTCTACCGTTAACTTCTTCAATGACCATTTTATTGTAAAAAGGAGTGGGGTGAAATATGACGCATCCTTGACCTCAAGTTTTCGCATTGAGGATGGTTTGCAAGCTAGACTTACCTTAACGTGCAGGGCAACAGATTATGGTGGTAGTTCGTCGTTATCAACAACAATATACCTGACACCACTGGTCGGTAAGTATCATATCGTGTAGTCTTGACATTAACCCCAGGTAGTCAAGAAAACAGTTTCCCAGCGACATCTCTAATAATTATTTGATAGTCCTTCTTGCTTGAAATTTCGGTACTTTTCATGGCAATGAAGGTGTCCTGTTACCACAGCTGATATTATCAGAGTTAAAAACAACGTGCGAACCAATCACTAAAGTCATTAGGAACTGCTTTTGGAATACCGTTGGACAGCATCTACCTAGAAGGAAGTAATGTCACGTCAAATATACCTGCACGGGTCCTTAGCCAGCTTTTTGGTTTTGGTCGGGCAGAATATTTGTAACGAAGACAAAAACTTCGTTAAGCAAATTTGCATGCATTCATCGTGGTTGTCCGTCTTTGGAATCACAGAATTGAACGAAAGTGTATACCTGGAACTTTAGCAGGCATTTGAGATTTCGACTTGTGATTCAAAAGCATAGAAAACAACAAAAACATGCTAACTAGTATTGTTATTTTGTCATCCAAGTTTCTGTCCACCATTGCTCTAAAAGTTGAGCCTATGAGGTTAGGAGGATGGCTTTATTCCTCTTTCAGGCAAAATATTTTGTGCTTTTCGACAATTCTGTTTTCAATAAACAATATGTCTAAAAACTGATTATCCTTCAAATATGTAGTTTTGTCTAAACCACCAGTCAAAGATATACGATCAGGTCATAATAGCCAAATATGTTGTGCCTCTATATGTGACCGCCATCTAAAGGGTACATCACACTCTCTTGGGAATGATTAATGGAAACTATGAGGTCTTGTTTTCTCCTTAAATGTGTATTATTTGAGGGGATTTTCATATTGGTTTATTGAATGCAGAATCCAACTAGACATGTGAGTAATGAACACATTTAATGTTGTGTCACAACTTCATTCCTGTGATAACCATTTAACAACCCGAATTAGTCACTCTAGAGTAATTCTTTGTGATAACATATTTGCTAGCCTTACAACCAGTTACGAAAACATTCTTTCCCGTAACGGTTGATTCCTTGCCGAAGGTAGGCAAGGAATCCATGTCATGGTGATGCTGGTGTTTGACTGTCAGACTGAGGACCTAACAATGGATGGATTTCTAGGTCCTGGAAAGTGAATGAAATAGATTTCTCAAGTCGTCGGAAGTTAAACAATAGATATTCTATTGTTAAAGTTAGGGCTAAGGAAGCAAACGCAATGGAGATAATAATGGGGTCCTCGGTGTGTAAGGTTAGGCTGTGTTTACGTGTGTATGTATGTATGAAAGTGTGTGTAACGACAATCTCATTAACGCTCTAGGTTTTGAAACGAAAGGGCGAAACACTTCAAAGTTGGTTTGTGGGTAAAGATTATCAAGATCTCAGCTGGGATTGGTTTTGGTGTGGTTCAAAAGTCATCTGCGGTCATAGGCAGGTGAAATATAAACAAATCATGCGTGCAATATCTCAAAAACTATATGTTGTCTGAACTTCAAACATGATGGGTAGGGTAGTATCTTTTGAGCTGTGGAAATTTCTAGAGAATTATTGGAGGTCAAAGGTCATACAGGGTCATGACATGTCATAGAGTAAAATTGTTTATAGTATTCTGAATTTGGAAGGCAACATCCGTAACGCTCCAAACTTGGCACATTGGTTTATGAAGCAAAGATCTCTCTTGGGAAAGTTGTTGGCATGGGCAAATGGTCATTTGAGGTCACTGTGAAGCAGAACTTTGAAAAGGTGTTGAATATATCTCGAGACTGCATGTTTCATGAAATGCAAACTTTGTTGGTAGTTACTGGAATAAAGTCTACTAATATTTACATTATTTCTTGGAGGTCAAGGTCACATAAGATCGGGGCGGTCATAGAGTGACAAGGTTGGCAAAAATCCAATTTTTTGAACGGAATTTATGAAATACTCTTTGGGTGGGGTTGTTTTTTGGGTTGTTTTTTGTGTGGGCAAAGATTATTTGCACCTAGTAGGTTACAGGTGTTATGTTCACCTCAAACTTACTATATAGTTTCGGCCTCTCACTCATCCCTATGATCTAAATGCTTTTAATATTACCGTTTGAACAGTTCCATTTGTAGTTACTTGGTTTATGTAATGATTTCACAGGTTTAAGGCTTTCCTTTGTTTGTGCCTCCCACTTAGTTTGGGAAGTGAAGATGTTGCTTTTGATACAACATATTCCACTTTAAGAACCAGAGGTAATAACATTTCCCTCTACAGGTCCACCGAGGATAAAACTGTCATACCCCGCGGAGACAAGTCACCTTTGTAGACTGATACTGCTGACCTCTGACACCTAACTTGTCGGAGGTCTCTCAGAGTCAAAACCAGATTAATGTGTGATTGCTTCTTTTGACCAAGCATGATATATTTTTAATTAACAGGTGCAGAACATCCCTTGTGTTAACATACATTAATACTGTGCAAACTATTGTATAGGTTATATGATGGTAATATTCTACAGTGTATCAATCATTGGACGTCAAAGTGATCTGTTTAGTGCTTTTTAAACAGACAATATCACTTTTTCCAGACTAGGAAAAGTTGCTACCAATGACCTTTACAAGTGGCAAAAAGGGATCCCACTTTGCTCTCCTTTGTCTAAGGAGACTCAGAAAGTCCTACTGTTAAAGATATGATTGATTGACAGCACTGTGATTTTTAGATGTTAGGTAACAGGGAAATGGAATTCTTACTGTAGTCCCCAAACAATAATTACCATGATTAGCAAGCACACAGCTGAAATGATTCGTCCATGTAATTAGTGCTGGCATAGTCAACAGCAGGGATTTACAAACGGCAAGAGATTGCCTGATTTACATAAATTTTCAGTCTTTGTTATTCCTGTGAAGGATAGGAGTGGCACATTTCAAAGTTGATGTGTAAGTATATATAAAGATCTCAGTTGGGGCTGCTTTCAAGAGAGGTCAAAGGTCATTAGTGGTCACCAGCCGGCAAAATATAAAAAATAAAGGTTATATAAAGAAAGTCAATACTCACGACAAACATCTACTTTATTGGTTACACCCAACTCCCTGGTTAAACGAAGCCTACTATCATGTCTTTATTGATTGCTAGGAAGATTGAAATCTATGCACACATACCTATCCCATCTCTCGACTTGGCAAGAAATTGCTACGCCTCTTGGCGTTCTTGTTTAATTACCTAAGCGATAACTTTCCAAATTTACATAATCGAGGGATTCAAGAATACCAAATAAGATAAAATTATTTTCAAATTTACAATCAAGATATTTTTAGAATCTTATCCAGCCAATGGAATCTTTTGAAATGTCATCCCTTTGTAACATTTGTTATACTAATATTGCCTATAATCATTTCATTGATATTGAAAAATTTCAAGGCGATATTTACTTTCCTTTTGTGAGAATGTGCAGAACGAAATTCTACAATTAGCCAAGGATTACATTGGGCATCATGTATTCCCGTTTACTAAGAATATGCTAAACGGTAAATACGTTAAGAAGCCCACTGATGCACTCAACGCTAAACTTTAATTCTTCCTGTCGCTGTAATTTAAAGCAAATCAGATCAGCAAAATCTATGTGATATAAAAGTATTATAACCTGGAGAGGAACTTTGTTTAAGCAAGGATGGTCTGTAAGAAACATTTTATTTGAAGAAAAAAGAAGACACTCTCCACCCATACATTCTATTAAAACAATGGACATAATTAACTTGCCACATAAACAAGTCTTACAATTGCTTTCCACGCTTACCACAATTGCTTTCCACGTTGTATCGGTAGTACATCCAGCAAAAGTCCCTATTCTGCTGTTAATCCTTTGTAGTACTTGGAAAATTCCACTCTCCGATCTATGTTCTTATACATGTTACCCCAAATGGAATCTGTGTGTGAGAAAGTGTGAGTGTGAGAAAGGAAGCAGTTGACTGATCATACCCTATGGCTAGAACGCGTGGCAAGCGATTTTAATTAGTGAATTGCTTTAGGTAGGAATGAACAAGGATTTTACTCGTATTTGTACAGGGAACGTACAACCTAATACCGGATCTATTGAAGGTAAGTGGACATGTAACCAAGCCAGTTGTTTCACTCAAAAATTTTAGATTAAGATCTCGTAATGGAAAACCCGTTGGAATTATTTGAATATCTTATAACTATATTGCTTCGAAGTGTTACCATTTCTGAGATTTCTCATTAGCTATGTAAATATTATGATGCAGAGTGTTGCACAGGTTCTGTAGTTCTTTTCTTAATCTTTTGTAAAGAAGCTGTTAACTAGTTTCTAGTCTGATGTTTAATGTCGACATTTTAAAAAAAAGTAAATAGCTTGATGGACTTTGATGGGAATTAAAGGCCGGTTCATACTTCCAAATTTCTCGCGCGATAAAGCGATCAATAACCATATATGGTCAAAATATCTTTGCCGCCAGTTCGATTCACGGTCATCGCTTGGAGTTGAACATTGTTCAACTTTTCTCGCAAGCTCTCGAGATATCGCAAAGGAAACGGCTTCTGATTGGCTGCTTGGTAGGTGAACGACCTTTTGAAACGAGCTCACGATCCTACTCGACAACAATGACGGACCTTTTCAGATACCGGCTTATTACATGTATTCGGGTTCTGTGCGACTATCGGCGGCCTGATTGTGACAGTGAGAGTTGTCGGAATGAAGGGAAACAGTTATTGCTTCCCACGAATTAAGACATAAAGGTTAGTAAGGCAGGATTTTCTTGTATTCCCTAAAATTATCACGGTAGTCAATAGTGTGATTTGTCGTAGAGCCGATCAAACCGCACACACATATGTACTGTACTTCGCCTTTGCATAGGCAGGTATTGGGAGACTGTGCATTGCATGGCAGTACTGCGAAAGTTGAGCTATGCGAGAAAACTGAAGCATGAATCAATTTTACATCGGCATATCGAAACCCATCTAACATTCTTTAATTACAGCTTTATAGCGCTATAATGGAGTATGAATCGGCCTTAAGGCTAGTTTGAATGTTTTTAAAACGTTTCACAGTTTTTGTAACTAATTTGAAAGTTATTGGGATGGAAAAGTTTTTCGTATACATTTGGCACAAAATGTACAAATATGAAGGATCAAGCTTATTTGTTAGTGAACGATGTGCTTTCGTACAACCCTTACACAGAGGATGCATGCATAGGGCACGCAGTACGCAAGATGTTTTGGGAACTGGGAGAAGAATCAATGCTCATTGAAATAAAAAAAAAAAAAATACTTGTTGAGCGGCTGAACCCTATCGGGGATGATGAGTATATTGTGTAGTATCCAACATTCCGCCCGACAAAGTGGTTTTGAACATTAAAACCTAAAAATTTTGGTGTAAAATTGACCCGTTCTAAAAAGTGTTAACTCATACTAAATATGTACTCGTGTGATTTTTAAGTTCTACCATATTTGCCAATAAATGAAATAAATATTTTCATATGAAGCTATTTTTGGTACCCTAGATTACCCGGTGCCGGGTCATTTGTATCCCACCTCTACTCCTTCGTCGGCCACGAACAGGTTCTTATTATTTACTTATTTTACAAAAAAGTTAACCTTTAAATAATAAAAACGACTCTGTAACGTGGTTACAGGGCCGAGAATTTGGGACCATATTGAAACTCTAACATGAGTCCTAAGGTACAAGCACAGATTTATTGTGATATGGCTATGCAAAGTACGTGGTTCCAGGGGGTACCTTGTCCCGGTCCCAGTTATGTGACCCCTCAGAGATCTTTACCTTTACAGATTTATAAAGGGGTGGGAAAATTTGTATCTTTTTTATTTTGTTACTTTAACAGGTAGGTTTTGGAGTATATTTTTGGGAGTTCCTAGCTCATGTTACTCACTTGGCTATGACATTTTAGGGGAACCCCTCTAACCGACACTAGGTGACAATAGTCTAAAAGTACTAGGGGGTAGCTCAAGTGACAAGGAGGTTTGCTGGAAAAGGTTTGCCAGAACCATGCACTGCCCTTCGAATGTATGCATCCTTTTAAAGACTGGAATGGAGGTTCCCCCTTGATGAAGATTTGGATAAAGACCTGCTTTCAATTCGGGCCGACTTCGTGCATTTGAGTGAGGGCCCTTTTTTGCTTAGGGAGTTAAGTTTTGCTCACTGTGAAAGTTTATTGCCCATGTTACAGTAAAAAGACCTATTATTTACTTTGTTTAACTTATCTATTCTTTTAATATGGGAATCATTCTGAATTGGTACTGCTAGCTTCCTGTTTTTCAAACCTTACCTTTCTATTGATATACTGAGATATATCATGTGACAAACCCCATTGCCTGAGGCTATTTTTTATCGCCACCTAAGGTTTCCTTTCGATCCTCTCAGGTTACAAACAATAACTACTTTCACCCTGGTAAATATTTACATTAAAATGTAAGTTGCACATGAAGCTTCCTGTTGTATTTTTGTGTTCAAGTGCATGATGAAGAGAATAACATCCAGTTTTTTTTTTTTCTGAAAGTAGCTTGTGTCAATTTAATTATCTTTGTACTTTTACCTGTATTGCATGACATTGTTAATTAAGGCCATAGTTTTGCAGCTATCCAGCTACCTGTTAGCTGTAATGGAGATGGGAAGAAAAAGATTTGGAAATATTAACGAGAGTTTGATAGTTCATGTAAACTTTTCTTCAGGTGAGAACCCCTACAGCGTTTCCTGCCTGAATAATGTTAAATTCCAGTTTAGATGGATGCGGAGAGGGATTTACGGGGGTTTTCCAAGAATGGGAGACATCCTTGGAAAGAAGTCTTGCCCGAACACAAAAAAATTGGGATTTGGACCTGTTTGGTCATTTTTGTGCTGTTTAGCTTGTGCTGTTTTTTTTTTTGTTTTTTTTTTTTGTTTTTTTTTTTTTTTTGTTTTTGCCTAAACACCAAAAACCGCTGGGTACGCATATGGCTTAAACAATTGGACAAATAGTATGGAATGAACCTAGGCATGAGGGTTCTTTACGGAGGTAGGTAAAACGATTGCCTGAATTGGGGTTTGGGGTCTGTTTGGCCATTTTTTTTTTTTTTTTTTTTTTTGCTGTTTAACTTGTGCTATTTTTTTCCTTGAGAGTTAATGCACTTCATTTTGCAGATAAGGAACCCCCATTAGAAAAAGTTTGAGAGATTTTTTGAATAAGTTCAGAGAGTGACAACGTTGAATGTCAAGTGGGAGGGAGTTCCAAACAATAGGTCCAGTGAAACGAATTGTTTGTTGGGAAGATATAAGCCTAAATTAGGGAGTAGAAAGAGAATTCATACTACGTGTAAGGTGTGTGTGTCATGTAGAAAGTGAAACATGGATCTGAAGATATTAGGAAGAGTGTTGTTACACCAGGAGTACATAAAAATACCAATTTGATAACGATGAATATCGAAAGCGTGGAGAATGTTGAGTTTTGCAAAGAAGTCACGGGTTGTTTGAGACGGGTGATAATTAACTATGAGGCGAAGAGCTCTCTTCTGAAGGACTAAGAGGGGATAAATCCTGGAACAATAAGTACCACCCCAGAGAAGAGCACAATAGGATAAGTGGGGATGAATCAGACTATTCTACAGTGTGACAAGGATCTTACGAGGAAGATAATGACGCAAGCGGGCTATAAATCCAAAACTCTTTGAGATGGTTTTAGAAATGGCCTGGATGTGATCATTCCAAGTAAGGTGCCTGTCTATAAGAACACCGAGAAACTTTACCGATTTACAAAGAGGAACCTCAGTACCACAGAAATCAATGTCACGGATAGGTGGGACTGGCAGCCTGTTAGGAGTACTAATAGAATCGATGTAGTTTTGTTTACATTAAGTAATAACTTATTTGCACAGAACCATGTGCGAACCTTGAATAATTCATTGCTAACAATATGCATTAAAGTCGTAGGATCTTCATGAGAGCAAATAAAAAATATTAGTATCATCAGCGTACAAAATAAAGTGCAATTTTCACTAGCCTTACATAGATCGTTGATGTAAATAATGAACAGAAGAGGTCCAGGAATTGAGCCCTGAGGGACACCACAATGCTTCACTAAATTCGAAAACTGGAGTCAACTTTTCAATAACATCAGAATTAATACCAATGGGACAATAAATCACTCCAACCAGAACAGAAGTATGGTGAGATGTCACTAGCTCAATAAAAAGGGATTCCAGGAAGTCTTCTAAAAATATCGTCAAGTCAGGTCTGACAAAGTAATCGTAACTTTCATTAATGTAAAGAGCAACACCACCACCACTTCCAACCCTTGAGGAATATTCAATCTTGTAGCCTTGCAGATCCTACAAAGAATACAAATGAACTCAAACTTTCATACATATGAACTCAAAATTGTAACTTTCCAGCACATTAGGATCACCTTGAACCAATGACTGAAAGAAGCGGTTCACCTTGGCATTATTTTGGATTACACATGAAGGTGCTATTCATTCAAACCACAATGTATTTTTGCATTCGTTTAGTGCTCTTTTCATTTATTTCCGCGACTGTATCATTACTACATTGTGCTTAATTTGTAAAAAACCTAAGAAATAAATGCAAAATTGAAACAGAAAATATGTACAATGTGGTGGGCTGAGCAAAGGTGCTAAGTCCCCAATTATTATAGCACCATACCCATTTGCTTTAAATATCATGACTATTCTTATACTAGCAACACAAAATAGTTGTTGTTAATGCGTATACTATTTTTCACTTCCAGATCAAGATCAAGTAGAAGACAAAGGAAGTAGTGGAGATGAAAACCTTTCTCAACCCCAAAAGAGGCTCGGTTTCCTGTCTTTATTGTTGGTTCTTGTAATACCAGTTCCAGTTGGAATCTACTGCGGTAACTTTTTGTCTATTTACATACTATAAACATAATATTATACATATACAACATGTATGTATGTATATATATATATTATATATATATATATATATATATATATATATATATATATATATAAATATTAGTTCAAGTAAACCTTAATAAGCACCAATGGGAAAATACAGCTCACAATAAAACAATAACATGAATAAGAGCATAGAAAGGAGAAAACATGAAAGACATAAAATGATGAAAGGAAAAAGAATAAGGCAGCAAAATAACATGAGCAATGAAATACTGAAAAAACACTGAAAGAACAAGTAAAGTAATATGCACAAAGAGATGTAGTGATAAAAATCAGACTACCTAGTGTAGTTACTATTAAAATATTTTATATATACACACATATATATATATATATATATATATATATATATATATATATATATATATATATATATATATATATATATATATATAAACAAGTTTCTAGGAATTCAAGTGGAAAAGCAAACTCTATATTTCTCTTCTAAATGATAGAACATGTATGCCTACGTGTTCTTAAGTCGATCTACCATACTCGACCTGTTGAAACTCCATTCCCATTTCGGGACTACCATGGTAACAATCGAAGGAGAGAAAATTGAGTCAAGGGAGATATTTGTTGTCTCCTCCGAAAACCACGAGCCGTCATAGCTCAATGGTTAAAGGCGCCGCCAACGTATATATATTTAGCTACTGAGTAAGTGCTGAGATGCAGCCCTAAATATATTTGTACCTCTTGTGAATGAGTGGGCTTTTGTTGACAGCTCAACAAAGCCAAAGTGAAATAAGCCCTGAATTACCTAAATGAGACCGGCGAGACTGCTACGTAACAGGCTAACACCGGCTATGCAGTTTGAGCTAGTAGAGGGAGTGAAAAAATTATCATGTACACCTTGCCAGACCTTGCGTGCAATTGGTTGCCTGCGCATTTACATGAATTCAAGAATTTAAGTTCTTACCTGGTTTGTCCCAATATAAAGCTCCTGTTTGCTGTGTGGTGTGAGGTGCTAAGGCTCGGCGTAGCATTGATACGATATTGATAACAGAGAACTATTTAACCTTCTGTTTTTGCAGTCTACAAAAGAAAGAGAAGGTCTGAGAGGACACAGTCCAACGCAAATACTGAAGAGGTAAGGCCTAACGCAATATTTTTCTAAGAAATATTGTATATTTTGTTTCAGTTTTCCGTGCTCCATTCTATAATCAGGAAAGCTGGTGTCTATCGCTTAGCGTATCGAGTTGCCCTTTCTCCAGATTTGCCCTTTGTAGAAAATCGAAGAGAGCCCCCTTCCCGCTCTCTCTCTCTCTCTCTCTCTCTCTCTCTCTCTCTCTCTCTCTCTCTCTCTCTCTCTCTCTCTCTCTCTCTCTCTCTCTCTCTCTCTCTCTCTCTCTCTCTCTCTCTTCTCTCTTCTCTCCTCTCTCTCTCTCTCTCTCCTCTCTCTCCTCTCTCTCGTCTCTCTCGTGTCTCTCTCGTCTCTCTCGTCTCTCTCTTTTCTCTCTCTCCCCTCTCTCTCCTCTCTCTCTCCTCTCTCTCTCCTCTCTCTCTCTCTCTCTCTCTCTCTCTCTCTCTCTCTCTCTCTCTCTCTCTCTCTCTCTCTCTCTCTCTCTCTCTCTCTCTCTCTCTCTCTCTCTCTCTCTCTCTCTCTCTCTCTCTCTCTGATACTTTTCCATTTCTGATGTGATTACATAGGGGTGACATATCACGCCTACTTTGAGCGGTGATAAGTTAAACGAAAAAGTTCGTCTCCTCCACGGGCTTGTCTGATTTAAAAC
Organism: Holothuria leucospilota; assembly: GCA_029531755.1. Lineage (NCBI taxonomy): Eukaryota > Metazoa > Echinodermata > Holothuroidea > Aspidochirotida > Holothuriidae > Holothuria > Holothuria leucospilota. The sequence continues at coordinate 17,703,280 of CM055961.1, forward strand.
ATTGGACTGATGGTACGTTAAGCTCAAAACTTGGTTGCGGTATAACAGTCAAGAGTTTTTAGGTTATCACTGTGAAATACCTCAAAGGCAGAAAAGTCGTCCTTATTTCTAAACAAGACTGTTTTAAACCCTTTAGCAAAAGCTCTACTGAAATTTTGACACAAGATATCGAAAGCCATTAACAGTTGAACCTGGCTACATTATCTGAGTCATGACGTTACAAACATATCGACCTACTTTCTCCAAAGCATTTTGTCTGAAAAAAGTGACGATTGCTTGCATTTACTAATACCTAGAATGATTACATAATTCGATATTCGGGCATTTACATTTTACAAAAGGTGCACAACACAATATCTTCTGACCAAAAAAAAATGGCTTTTCAGGTCAAAAGAAAATTAGTGGCTTTGAATCCTCTACCGAAAAAGCCTCCTTTTTTGCTTTCTATCCTTAACGACAAGATAAGTAATTGCTGTACTCAAATCTAGTATCAGATTAGTTTCTTACCACTAATCTATTTATTTCCAACACATCCTTCTAGCAGTGCTAGATATGGCTTTGTGTGTCAGCTTGTAACCTCATGGGAGATGGGGCTAAATATCCGTCTTTACTGCTTAACAAAACTTCAATTTCGTCTCTACAAAGCCTCCTTAAACTCAAAGAAACAAGACCTTGGTTTAAGTATGACGGGTAATTTCATTTAAAAATCATTTGTTCAATAGAAAATCAGTCTTGCCGGATATACTGTACGTGATATTTTCATGCGCAAGCTTTATGCTTTATCTCAAACCAAGCGCTACAAGAATCGATCGTTGCGTTTGCTATCAAGGATGACACTTTTTAAGTTGCTCTTACAACTGTACACATACTAAAGGACGGCTTTCAGAAGGAAAAGCTAGGCAAACTGCGCAGCTGGACAGCAAAGTCTGCAATGCCAGCAGAAACCTTTGCCCTATCAAAGCCTTGGTAGGGCTTCTGTTTACACAGTAGCAAATTTACGGGTTTTTAACGACAAAAGGTGAGGTTCTGAGATATACTAGTTTTTTAGAAATAACTGGGGCTTTTTTAGTTTCTGAGAGGTATATGATTCCATAAGCCAGTATCTCACGAAGACAAATTCGCACGTTTATTTTTGCGACTACTGCGTTTCTGAACGCAAAATAGTCGCAAAAATAAACGTGCGAATTTGTCTTCCTGGAGAAAGTTACAATCTCACGAAGAAAAGTTTGCAAGTTTATTTTTGCGACTATTGCATTGTCGAAAACGCAATAGTCGCAAAAATAAACGTGCGAAGTTGGTGAATATGTCTCACGTGAAGACAGGAACGCCAAAGCTACGCCAGACAGTCGCAAAATATTAGCACTAACTTCGTCCTAACTTATCACTAATGTCGTGAAACAACCTAGGCAAAACCAGAGGCAATTCGATCTCCGGCGATTTCTACAAAACGCGCGACGTTAGTTCTACATTAGTGCTACGTTAGTGAGAATGTTTTACTAACACTTTGCTATCATTTGACCTTCGACTTTCGCAAAATTGTCGCAGAAAATTTTGAACATGTTCAAAACTGCTGGCGATGCTTTTGCGATTCCTGCGATTCCTGCGAATTCAGGCGACAGTTTTGCTACTGTTTTACTAATTTTTGGCGAATTTGCAAAATTCAGTCGCAAATAATACGCAAATCATACGTAAGTGAAATTTTTCTTCGTGAAATACTAGCTATAGAGCAACATTGTTGCATTGTTGCCAAGTAATTGCATGAACTACAAAGAATGATGACATCTCCGAACGCCTACGAGAGTATACCTTATATAGATACGCCACTAATTTTAAATATAATCTACGCAAATCTACGCTGAAAAAATCCCAGCTAAATAATTGGCATCTACCATAAAGCATTCGTCTATTTGTTTTTTTCAAAACGTCTATTTAAACATATGTAAATGCACTTATTTTTCTTGGTCAAATCTAGACTTTTGGAGTGACGGTGGACCGAAAATCAACAAAAGTAATTATCTTTAACCAAGACTCCTTAAAGAAAAGTTGATAGCAGCTAAAGAAGCCATGTAAACCACGGTATAAGCCCTAATATGATTAAGCTCTACCCTTGAGAAGCTTAGGGCAAAACTTCTGATTAAAACTTTACACCACTAATAATGCAGTATTGCCGCAAGGCTCTCTACCCAACTTACCAGCACAAGTACCTACCTGCTTAATAAAAAGTTACATTCTTTAAAAACTTAAAGACAGAATAAAATGATTTCGCATCAGATGTTGCTACAACTTGCCCTATGCGTATGTTTTTGCTCATGGATGTTGACAAATAATTGTAGTTATGACAAAAATATAATTAAAAATTACTAAATAAATTTAGTTAAATGATTGCCCCTGTTTTTACTTGTTAACATATACCAACAACCAAAAAAAAAGTTTAATGACTATGTATGCTCATCAGATTTCACTGACTAATTACAAAGAGTAAATACTTCCCTTATATTCCTTAGAATTTCCAAAATACCATTACAAGCTATTTGCATGTGCTCAAATGTGCTTTTTTACAGATCTATTTTGAAAATGTGAACTTTTACAACTTTTTAACATGAAAATTACTTTTGAGAAGGTTAAAAGGATTTAAGGCTACATTATAAGTACCAGTCTATAGTGTTTACAGAAGAGAACCATGAGTGGATCAATATCTGGACTCCTATTACTATTAGTTTAGAATCAAACGTTACATAAACAGACCTTCCAGGTGGTTTAATGTATTTAGCTATGACAACATATCATGAAGGGTTTATAATTTCTTATGTTTTTATATTTGAGAGCCTTAAAAGTATCTGATTACAAGACGTCTTTAGTTTGACTATTGGGATATGGTAAGGATCCTTTACTGACAAACGTTAAATAAGGCAAAAGTTTAAAAAGTTTGATTATTTTTACCGCTGACCTTGAAACTGTATAAACACGTGCTGAACCTTTTCGATTTCCTGTCGAACGCAACAGGAATCCATGCAGTCACTTTGGCGTGTGTATGGATGTATACGTGTGTGTATGGGTTTGTGTGTTGACATGTAAACTCGATATCTCAAGATAGGAATGAAATTTCATACTTGCACTATGGAATATCATAATAAGAAAAAATCTTATTGTTTCTGACGGAGGTTAACAGTTATGTGAGGTCACTAAGGCGTAGAAAGCAAAAACTTTGTATACACGATATCGCAAGTTAGGAAGCACGAATAGGTTTCATATTTTGCATGCAGTGTGCATTTATTTTGGTCAGAAAAGAAACCCTCCTTTTTCTTAGAGGTTAAAGTAATCTGAGGTCACCAGAGGTAATATCATGAAAACCTTGGAAAGGTCATAACAGGTCAGCAGAGGTCAAAAACCGAAAACCTAAACGCAATATCAAAGTAGGAAGGATGGACACTTCTCATACTTGGCATGATAATGCGTTATAGTCAGAAAATGTTCAAAGGTTACCTTAGGCCACCAAATGTAAACTTTGAAAAGAATGTAAGAATGACGGACACTTCCCTGTTGTCAGAAGACGAACCCTATTGTTTTTGGTAGATAGAAAGGGTTATTTGAGGTCACTGGGACAGCAACCATGAAAACGTGGAAATTGCTTGTAAACAACATATTGCAAGGTAGGGTTGATATACACTTTTATTATTTACTGTATACTATTATCATATTAAGAGAAAGAATCCTATTGTTGGTGGCAGAGGTCAAAGGTCAGGTGTGGTCACCAGAGGAAACAGCTAAAACCATCGTAAACACATTATCTCATGGTGACGGTATATACTTTTTATACTTGGTCTAAAACCTAATCGTTTTAAGACGAAACATACTGTAGTTTTTGATCGAGGCAAAGGTTATATAAGATCACCTTCGGTGAAAAAGCAAAAATGATAGAAGTTTGCAAGAAATCGCAATAGCGCAAGGTGTGAAAAATTAATACCGTTCATTTCCTTTTGGCAAGGAATCACTTAGCCCTTGGGATTTCTAGTTTAAAGTGACATCTAACCTATTTCACAATCATAGCTAATTTTTAGGGTGACGTGTACCTAAACCCTGTATGTTGGCCATTTTGAAGGGAACATGATCATTAACGCCTGCCCAATTGTTATGTCATCCCCAGTAGAAATGCATTTTCCACGTCGTGTGCTCGTGTAGAATCTCGAATTTCTACTGGAAGGTGGAAGTTAATGACACGTGGCTAACTTTCTCCGAAATTGCGGAGTGGCCAGGCATTACTTCATAATAGTAAAACACAATGCTATAATCTTCACAATCTTTAAATTCGAAACTATCCTATGGAGACCCAAAGCCCCATTCCCGTCTCATGACTGTTTTTGACCAATGCAGGTCGTTTCTGGCGGATATATTCTGGAATTTCAGAACAGCAACAACGCTTAAAGGTGCGTTCACACCAAAATCGAAATCTGCTGCGTTTTGTTGGAGCCGCAAAGCAAATGGCTTGTACGTACTTCTATGAAACCGTTCACACTTAAATCGCGATGGGAAAAGCGTTGTTCGGGAAACGCGGCGGCTCCCGCATCGATCGATCTCTGACTGATTCCAAAGAGGGAACCGTGCTATTTTTGTTTGAAGAACAATAGCAGCTCGCCATACAGTAAGGTTGTTTGGATTTTTCATTGTTGTGCAGTGCAGACTGCAAGAAGGATGTTGGAGGTTTAACGTTAGAAAGTCGAAATTGAGAGAAAAATCCGAATTTGTATGACAAAATAGGTTCTAAACAGGAACGCAATTATGGTTTTTAGGCATAACATAGAAAGTGAAAGAGCAAAACAAATCTTGGTATGTTAAGTTTATATTAATTAGGCCACTGTAAAGTATCGGTACTACCTCTACACTGTATGGTTTGCTATGTGCTTTCGCAGGCTTATTTTGGAACAAAAGTCAACTCATTTTCATTATGATAACTTTTTGGGCGATGCTTTTGCCAAATCACGTATTGATGCAGCTTCAAAGATTTTTCGTAATATTCAATAAAAAAGAAAAAAATCTTGCAATTACAGTTCCATCACTAGGACCTTCGGAGTTAATTTTTTGATTCCTTGCCGAAGGCAGGCAAGGAATCTATGCGATGGTGATGTCGTGTGTGTGTATGTGTGTGTGTTTGGGTGTGTGTGTATGTGTGTGTATGTGACGCTTTGCTTGTAAACACGATATCTCAAGATGGGTAAGTCTGAGGGATTTCATACTTGGCATGTAGGTTGCCCATATTGAGTAGATGATCCCTATTGTTTTTGGTGGAGGTCAAAGGTCATGTGGGGTCACCAGAGGTCAAATGGTAAATACCTTGGAAATTACTTGTAAACACTCTATCTCAAGATGTGTAACTTCAAGGAATCTCATACTTGGCATATGCATGGCCCATATTAGGAAGATGATCCCTATCGTTTTTGGTAGAGGTCAAAGGTCATTTTGGGGTCACCAGAGGTGAAAAAGGTCAAAATCGTCCAAGCACAATATCTCAGAATGTAGAACTTGGTTTAACTTGAAACTTGCTCTGTAGCTTGCTTTTATGTAGTACATATTTGTCCTAAAATTTCATGAAGATTAAAACTCATTTGAGGTCAAAATTAGCATTTTCTTAAAGATCCTTCATTCTACGGTAGCGCTGATGGACCATTCATATCAATGATGTCATAACGATCTACGTATACTTACCACAAGCTCTGTAAAACTTAACCGTACCCCATGTGCATCCGTACCTAGAAGATCAATCATGACATGCTGTGAGCTGACGGTACAGTACGTCGACTCTCCCCATTGGGTAGTTGTCATGACGTAGTGACGCTCTCATGACGATAGGCCGAACTATCCAATGGGAGGACCGGATTTCGAAGGGGGGAAATTCCTTAATGCATGTGACGTCACATCGCCACGACCGAATGTGATCGTGCGGAAACCAAATTTTCGCGGAGAAATGTTTCTTTTTTGAAGACATTTTTGGGTCCAAATGAATCATCATACAATGCAAGGGACTGGATCGCACGAACGGAACATTCGTGTGCATTGAAAACAGGTAAAGTGGAGAATAAATCGGGATTCAGGTAGACGAAGTTGGTACCGAAAGGCCGTGAAGTGCGCTACGGTACCTTTCCACTATTATAATTTATATAGCATATGCAGGGTTTTTACTGTATAACGCTAGGACTGCTTGTGACTAGGCCTAAGTGCAACTGCAAGTAGGCTTTTGTTCGAATGAAGGGTCTTGAATGTAGGCTAATGATTCGTAGAGATCAATTAGGCCAAGACCTACCTACGAGTATAGCCTAAGCCCATACTGAAAAGTTCAACAGTTTTCATGCAGATCTATGGCAAATGAAATTGTTTGCCACACTGGCTTTGCCTTTGGTGTACAGTGGCGACGTCATTGTGGCATAACAAACACTAATGTTAGCCTAGCCTACATCCTAAGCCAAATACACAGTATGCCTAGGCCTATGTCTGCATTAACAAACAGTAATGCACTGTAGTGTCAGGATTATTCTTTCTGAGACTGGGGTGTTAATAAGTTGGCGTGGCATAGTCCCCTGTAAGGTTTCATGGTACCGCTGAAATTTGGTACTGTCAGTAGCCCTACCGCCACAAATGGTACCGGTAATACCGCTATACTGGTACCATAAGAGAAAAGAAGTCGAATTTTTAACACAAGAAAATACCTGCAAAAATGTTTGATTCATCAGCTGTAAGCTTATAAAGTGATAAAGAGTCAACCACGGTTGTAGCTATGCTGGTCCCCGCCAAGTCAGTGAACCACAACAAATATTTTCTGCTAATATTGGCTGCAACCCTAGTTCACACTTCATGCATCGCATTTTTCATGACAGCTTCGCAGCAAATCACATAGACAGTTGGCCACATTCGATCTATCGACTCATACGTACTACTTACATAGTCGGGTACAGTCCATTGATTTGCGAACAGTATCGAACAGATATTTATGTAGTGATATAGGCCCTACGTCTTGAGGTTACCCTTCTTGAGACAGTTACAGTTTACAAGCTAAGTGTCACATACACACACACACACCCACACACACACGTACATACAGCACACATGGCATCACCATTGCATAGATTCCTCAAACTAAGTCAGGGAATGAAAAGCTTTGTCTGGTTTGATCTTTCTCAAATTCACATAGTAGGCCTACGCCTATACCCATGCTGAAGAGTTTGTATGCTGTACACCACAGAATTATGCCAAATTATGTCATGCAACAGGACATATATTTCACACTATACCAGTATTTTTGTAAGTACCGGTATGTACTGGTACCGATACATTACCACCCATCATAAGATACCAAAGTATCGCCGAGAGCCGTACCCAACGGTAGTGCAAAAATACTTTTTTAAAAATACTACAATTGAATGAAATATTACTGAAATATAAATACAATATCCATTGGATAACTGCCTTGAGTTTTTATATTAAAATATAAACATGTAACGTTCGTTAATCATTTTTCACCATTCCAATCACAAATTTCACCTCATAAATGTTAATTTTAATGTTATCCTACATCACTAATGAGTACCCTTATGATGTTCGTTTTAACTTGAAGGAGAATAAAGTTTGCAAAAACCGCTTTGTGTTGTATTTGTAACTCATCTAAGCTTAAAACTATTGTAGAAAATATTATTAACCAATGAAGGATTACAACAATATTTACGAAAAATTATATACATGAAAACATACAGCTTCGTCAAAATGAGCTTACAGCATAATGGTTTCGTAAGTATAGGCCAACACACTACTAGATGCATAGTATACAGTGCAGATATTTACTAACGTACTGGAAGCACAGCACAAAGTGACTGCTCGCCGGAAGGTGCGACTGAATGAAACATAATTAGGTGAGTACAATTGCCACAAACCCCATTAGCAATATCATGGCACCCTTAAGGGAAGAGTTGGTGCTCTATTCCCTTCTACCATAGCACCACTGTGGACACACGTCGGGCCAAGTCCAGGGTAACATATGGCGGAGCCACTCCATGAATGTTGCCAATAAGGGTCCAAGGAACCATTAACTGACATCCATGTACCAATATTCCATTTTCAATAGTACATAGTCGGGCCGAAGCCAACAGTCGGGAGAATGGCAGTGACAAATAAAGCTATCTAACAATGCTCACATCTTTTTGTTCTTATTGTGAATCAAGTCCGAACTCTTAAATAAGAAGACTTAAAATATTGCTGCCACATCGCGGCCATAATCGTAACCAGTCTCTCAAAGAATGAACTATAAATGGAAATACTTGGAAGCCCACAGTATTGCCATGCAACTACTTGGCTATTCACACCATCCTACCGTGTATTGCATATACTTAAAACACAGGGTGTAGGCTCACATGTGTTTGTTTTTAAGTGTTACAGTATTATATAGAGCGGTAGGTAATGCATACTGTACACGCACTGTAGGACATGAGTTTAGGGAGAGACCGTCATCGGCAAACGCTAAAATGTTTCAATAGTGCTCACTCATATGATATCCTTGCGATTAGAGCGTCGAAGATTGCTTTTTAAATTTCATTGGCAAGGAATCACTAAGCCTTTTGGCTTTCTGGTTAAAAATTATTTTTGCTGAAGAGCCGTAATATAAGTAATCACTCTAATATCATGCATCCAGGACCTGTTATAAGAGAAAGCAGATTCAAGACAAAATGAGTCACACCCTAGATTTCAGGTTCTGCGTCCCCGTAATTAAACGAAGTTGATGGGTTCGGGACGAGAGGCAAATGCAGGGACCAGGAGTAGAAGACTGGAAAAGCTCTAGGGTATTAACAAAGTTTCGAGCATTAGAATGAAGCATTTCATTATGTTAAAATGGCATTGGGCAGTTAAATATACCTATGCAACAAACAACCCCACCTCCTCCCACCAAAGAAAATGACGACATTTTTTTCAAATGCCTACTTTTGATTTTTTTTATGATGCTGGAGCTTTTGGACGTATAAAATTGGGGTTATTGCATTAAACTGTGATATAACAATTAAAACCACGCTGTCTAATGAGAAGAAAGGTGTATATAGTTATCTTAGTACTGTCGGAGAGTACGTTACGCCGACTGGCGCCGAAAAATTACATTTTAAAGACTGCTCATAGTAATTAGTTATTTCATTTCTCATTACAAATGATATCCATGTCGTCTCTTTCCCTTTCCATTTCACTTAACAGTTGTTGATTTGTGAATTTCCTTTACCATAACATAGTCTACATTCCCCTTGTTTAATAATTATTTATTATTTATATATGTACCAAAAGAGCCAGCAAATGTCCCACATCGTCTTCGGGGTCGACTATATTAGAAGTGACTATCAAAAGCCCACAGCCGGAACTGTCGCGTTTTCCCGCTGCCGTGTGAACCCTCTTCGGTGCGGGAAACGCCGAGTTTTCCGCGACGGGAATCGCGCGGTTTTAGTGTTAACGCACCTTAATAATGCACGTTACCAAAAGGAGAAGCATTGAAACTTTTTATCTCGATTGCCATATGCCAGAAGTAAATTTAGCTATGTTTCCTTATTCAAAATCTACGTAGGGAGAATTTCCAGACAGCATCCTTACACTTGAGGCGTTAGCTGGCTTCGCCTTAACAAAATACTGCTACTCTTTTAAAACGCTGAATGCTGGCTTGTGTTTTTCTTAACATTTTATTTGACCCTTACCCTTAAAAGTTTAAGAAGTACCGCCTTAACTCGAGGGGGTTGGAAATTTCGGAAGAGATAGCAATGTTTATTTCGTTTTGTAATTTTCCTATCCATGCCCTGTTTGTGCCATTTCGTCTACATCGATTGCTGTTCTTTGTATTTATCCATATATATTTCCGCGTTTTTTTTTTGTTTTTTGTGTTCTAGGCCCAACATTTGATGCCTAGTAGCAAGCCCTCTGAAGGTAACGTATCTACATCTTAGTGTTTTTGTCCGATATTTGCATTGAAGTTTGAGAAAAGAGTACATTTATCGATGAAGTAAATGTGTTTTAACAAGTCGTTCTTCGTGATTTGGCCTGCCAAAGTTTGAAATATTCCCAACCAGATTAATTAATTTAAGCAGCGTCTTGCTGGAAAAGATTTCAATTTTTTTATTATTGCATGAATTTTAACGTACTTCTGTGCGGGTGTCTTCCATAATACTTCTGGTCTAATCATCACACCAAAAGTCATCGCAAATGAGAGAAATGGCCGGTCTTCACTAGGGTCATACCTTGTGTACATAAAAGGGCATGAGCAGCAATAGTTTTTCAAAAGTGTGTGCGTTTGAGGGGAGAGGGATATGATTTTACCAGAACTACTTTAAGGAAATATCACGAAGACCAACAGGTGAGGGTTCAGAGTTGAAAATTAAACAGTTTTTTGGAGGGGGTAGCTAATATTTTGTTATGACTCTCCAATTTGAGGGTGCCATTTTGCAAGGTCGTGATTACTGTTAACTTCACATTTGATCATCAGAGACGGTGTCTAAATTCAAAAGGGAGTTGATGATGAATTATCGGGATATTTGCGAAGCTATAAATCCTTTACCATATGACAAGGAGTACAAATACAGGATAGAAGAGATATATGTTGAATGTGCAATAGAAGAACTTGAAAAAAGTGAAGAAGAAAGAGACAAGGAAGGGCAACTCCTAAGGAAAGTAGAAGTTTGGAGAAAGTTAAAATCACATAATGATATTTTGGAGAAAACGTGCACGAAAAACACCAGAGTGATAATAGAAGGAGACCCAGGATATGGTAAATCAACTTTAGCGTTTCGATTGGCATATGACTGGTACACGAAGGACGAAAATTCTCCTCTGAAAGAAGTGGATATATTTATACTTCTTCGTTTAAGACACTTGAAAAATGTTGCATCAATACCTGCAGCAGTGAAGCGTTTTTTGTTGTCTAAAGATTCTTCATTGACAGTTGGGGATGTCCGTAAAGTGCTTTCCCATAGTGAGTCTTTACTAATATATTTGGACGGATTTAACAGATATCCAAATCAAACAGAAACCGAAAATAACGTTATAAGTGATGTCCTCATGAAAAATACTTTCAAGAACTCTCAAGTCATTGTTACAACACGACCATCTTGTTTGCCTGGAGAATACGCCAACGTTACGAAGCGTCTTCGTTTAACTGGTTTCGGTAAGAACACATGGAAAAAGTATATCCACCAGGCTGTGCCAGATGAAAATCTCCTAGAAAGAAATAAAATTACAGACATTCTTAATCAAAACCCGTTTTTGAGTGATCTGTGTCAGGTACCCCTGTTTTGTGCTCTGCTTGTCCATATAAGCAAAAGTAATGATACTTTCAAAAACTCTCAATTGCAAACTGTAACGAAATTTTTCGAAAAGTTAATGGATTGTTTTTATTCAAAACTTACCTCTTCGGAGGAAAACCATCACTCAGCATTATGCAAAATATGCTTTGAAGAATTAGTTTGCAAAAATGAAGCTTTATTGTGGAGGAAAAAAGATATTTGCAGAAAGCTTGGGAAAACACTTTACCAGAAATATCGTCGTATAGGTGTGTTGGTAGAGGAACAGTTTCAGCGTAGTTACAAAGGTGGTCACGAAGTTGAGAACAATGCTGTTTTATACGAGACTAAAGTGAGATTTTACCATAACATTTTTTGTGAGTGGTACGCCGCCTGTAAATTATGCACAGTCACTGAGAATTTAAACCAAGAGAAAGCGGAGGAATACTTCAAAAAAATCAACCGCTATGATCATCAATACGTGTTCCGCTTCGCATGTGGAATGAACAGCATAGTTGCTAGTAAAGTTATTACTTACGTGCAAAGTACCCAAGATGGAGGAAAATTTGCAATTTTGTGCCTTGCAGAACAATCGGAAAATTATGAAAAAGCTTATGACGACATGAAGAAGATATGTACGTTACCCATGAGCATAAGTGAATACGACAGTCTGTTTCTACAGAGGTCGACCATACAACTACTGGATTTTGCTTCTAAGAAAGGGGTGAGTAGAAGTACTTGCTTCCGTCCACACTTTTGAATTGAATTATTGCCTGTTCTAGCATACATTACTAAGTATCAATGCTATACCCTTAGTAGACGCGTCGATATGGAGAAAAGTGTAAATCCATTCCTAACAGAGCAAAAATATTTTCCCAAATTCAGCAGAATCAAACATAATCAATTGTTACGTTACTTGCAACGCTACTTGAATTAAAAAAGTTGACTTTTGCAAAATTCTATTGACGATAAATTTACTCGGAGATCCCTTCCACCCTCATGTCCCAGTTTTTCAACAAGTTACGTATTTACTGCTGCTTGATTTGAAACCGGTCTAACTGCAATCATAACTAATAATTTTTTTACAGAGATGACCCTTTGGGCGAAATAAAGAGGTGGTACTTGAGCAGTGGGTAGCTACTAACTTTTACAATAAAGTGATTTCCTTTGCCCATTTTGGGTACCAATGTGGGTAGTGGGCTGCAAAATTGCGGCAGATGCAGCTCACTTTCATGAAAAGTCAAGTGTTTCAACCTGACAACTGTACAATTAAAATATCTTTGGCTAAAATAAGTGCCACTTCCAATCTTTTAAAAGTCATTGCGTTTTTTTACAGTTCTCATCAGTATTGCTGCAATTCACTGTTTAAACCCGAGATAAAAAAGGTTTTCTAATTGCTTTCACACTTGATTGCATGCTTTCGTTGCTGCTAGCGTTTTTGATTCCTTGCCGAAGGCAGGCAAGGAATCTATGCGATGGTGATGTCGTGTGTATGGGTGTGTGTGTGTATGTGAAGCTTTAGCTTGTTTACACGGTATCTCAAGACATCTCTTGGATATCTCAAGGTAGGAAGTGTGGACAAATTTCATACTTAGTATGTGGATGTGATATGGTAAGAGGTAGAACCATATTGCTTGGTGGAGGTCGAAGGTCATCTGGGGTCACCAGGGCTCAAAGTCTGAAAACCTTGTTAACACGATATCTCAAGGTAGGAAGTGTGGATAGATTTCACACTAAATATGTGGATGTGTTATGGTGTGAGGAAGAACCCTATTGCTTTTGATGGGGGTCAAAGGTCATTCGAGATCACCGGGGGTCAAAGTCTGAAAACCTTGTTTACACAATACCTCTAGGTAGGAAGCTTGGATAGATTTAATACTAAGTATGTGGATGTGTTATGGTGCGAGGAAGAAACCTGTTGTTTTTGGTGGAGGTCAAAGGTCATCTGGGGTTACTGGGGTCAAAGTCTGAAAACCTTGTTTACATGATATTTCGAGGTAGGAAGCTTGGATAGATTTCATACTAAGTGTGTTGATGTGTTACGGTAAGAGGAAGAACCCTATTGTTCTGGTGGAGGTCAAAGATCATTTGAGGTCACCAGGGCTCAAAGTCTGAAAACCTTGTTTACAAGATATCTCAAGGTAGGGAACATGGATAGAGTTCATATTAAGTATGTAGATGTCTTATGGTAAGAGGAAGAACCCTATTGTTTTGGTGGAGGTCAAAGGTCATATGGGTAACCGGAGGTCAAAGTCTGAAAATATTTTTTACACTATATCTCCAGGTAGGAAGTGGGGATAGATTTCATATGAAGTATGTGGATGTGTTTTGGTAAGAGAAAGAATCCTATTGTTTTTGGTGGAGTTCAAAGGTCATCTGGGGTCACCAGGGCTCAAAGTCTGAAAACCTTGTTTATACAATATCTCAAGTTAGAGAGCGTGGATAGATTTAATATTAAGTATGTGGATGTGTTACGGTAAGAAAAAACTCTATTGTTTTTGGTGGAGGTTAAAGGTCATCTGGGGTGACCAGGGGTCAAAGTCTGAAAACCTTGTTTACACAATATCTCAAGGTAAGAAGCATAGATTTCATACTAAGTATGTGGATGAGTTATGATGAGAGGAAGAACCTTATCATTTTTGGTGGAGGTCAAAGGTCATCTGGGATCACCAGGGGTTAAAGTCTGAAAACCTTGTTTACACGATATCTCATGGTAGGAAGCTTTGATAGATTTCATACTAAGTATGTGGATGTGTTACGGTGCGAGAAAGAACCCTATTTTTCTTTGTGGAGGTCAAAGGTCATCTGTGCTCACCAGGGGTCAAAGTCTAAAAACCTTGTTCACACAATATCTCAAGGCAGGAAGCTTGGATAGATTTCATACTAAGTATGTGGATGTGTTATGGTGTGTGAAAAAACCCTATCGTTTTTCGTGGAGGTCACAAGCCATTTGAGGTCACCAGAACCAGAGGTCAAAAACTGAAACTTTGTAAACATGCCATTACAAGGGAGGAATAACAGACAAACCCCCTCTAATACTTTTTATTTTTGTTTCGTTTTTTGGTTATTCAAGGTTTGGTTCAAAGGTCATGTGACGTGAGCTGACGTGAGCAGGGGTCAAATTGTGAACACATCATAAAAAATGAGAAGTATAAATTTGATGGATGAACCTTGGTGTAACAAATCACCCCCCTTTCGGCAAGGAATCACTAAGCCTTTTGGCTTTCTGGTTTTTCAAGTGACACAATCAATATGGGCCTCGTTTCTTCAAAAGGTATCTTCAGACAAAAGGCTTAGGAAGCCGGGGAGGAGAGGGGAGCTAAACTCCTCTCAAAAACTGTGGAAGGCGGACGTATGTTTTCGCTCACCTCCCTCAATTCAACGACACTAACTCTTAATTTGCTACCTCTGTAAAAATGTCCAAAATTTGCAGAAACGTACCTTAAAACTTACTCAAATATTGCACCTCATTGTATCTATGGACCCTCAGATATTCGACAATTTCCCTCAACAACCATCTCCCAGGATGGTTGTCCGAAACAGTATCCAGCCCCCCCCCCCCCTCACGAGAAACAGCTTCCAACACCTATGCTTATGCTTCATACTGACTGGAATGTAAAATCCAAACATAAATACAGCAACTGTATTCAGAAGTTAGATTGACGTTGAGCAAGTTACAACGGAAGGTTTTTGGTTTTAGAGTGTTAGGATGAACATAAAATCCCAAATGGATCGATATCAGTCGCTGGGAAACAGGTGAAGTTGAAAACTTTAAATCGATAACGGAAAAGAAAACTTCCATACAATAGGCTACTATTCCTGGTCAAAGGATATTTGTCACAGTACATTACTTGATTAGTTCACCAAGTTTTGTCTTAGAGGTATTTCCGAAAATTCTCATTTGAGCTGCTTAGTGCGCAAAGTGCACCGATATTCCTAGTAGCGCACATAAGCCTTACACCAAATCCAGATATAGATTGATATTTGGATATATCTGGCTAAATACAGCCTTTATATAGCCATATCAAGCCAGATGTTCAACCAGATTTAGGTGGCTTGATACATTATATCAAGTTTTATATGGCCATAACAAGCCAGATTTAACTTCATACAATGCAATTCCAGATATGCAAATAAAGTTTTATATGACCATATCAAGTCTGATATAACTTAATGAAATGCCTTTCCAGATATGCAAATAAAGTTTTATGTGGCAATATCAAGCCAGATATAAATTGATGAAATGTTTGTCCAGATATGTAAATACAGTTTTATATAGCCATATCAAGCCAATAACTTGATGAAATGCCAGTCCAAATATGCAAATAAAGTTTTATATGGCCATATCAAGCCAGATATAAATTGATGAAATGCCTTTCCAGATGTGCAAATAAAGTTTTATATGGCCATACCAAGCCAGATATAAATTCATGAAATGTCTGTCCAGATATGTAAATAAAGTTTCATAGGGCCATATCAAGCCAGATATAATGATTCAATGCCAGCCCGGATATGCAAATAAAGTTTCATATGGCCATATCAGGCCAGATATAACTTGATATGCTACATATGCAAATAAGCATTTTGTTAGTTTGTTTATTTTTTATTTGATTTGATTCTTGGATTATGCTTGTTACAAATTAAGACATGTTTGGATACATCATCACCTTCCCAGACGTTGTAGTTATTTAGTGGCTACACTTTTGTTAACACCGCAGTATACTTAGAAACTTATGCAAATAATTTGCATATTTAGGCGGAGCTTGTATCTAAACGTACATTTTTCATGATTTTGGAAGTTGAAAGTAAAATAAGCATTACGCAGTGAACAAAATTTAGAGTCAAATACGTAATAAAGTTTAAAATAAGAAGCCCATATCACTGTGATTACATAAAATAAGAAATTTCACGGCATTTGTCTGTTCACTGTTATGAAATAAGTCGAATTCATGTACTTAAGTCAATTCATCCTAATACTTACATTAAATTCTTAATGGAGCTCTGAAACATTTTTTGCTGGTCAGGTGGTGTCAGTTAAGTCAAAGTTTGTCTCTTGGGGACGTTGTTACTCCTTCGGGGAGCAGAACTCCTTCGGGAGTATTGTTTGGTTTTCGCCCCTGGCTCTTCGCCAGAGAGTCAGGGGACTTTTGGGAAAAAAAGCTTTCGGGACCACTGTCGGGTGGTGTCAGTTAAGTCAGTTAAGTCAAAGTTTGTCCCTTGGGGACGTTGTTACTCCTTCGGGGAGCAGAACTCTTTCGGGAGTATTGTTTGGCTTTTGCCCCTGGCTCTTCGCCAGAGAGTCAGGGGACTTTTGGAAAAAAAAGGTGTTCAATACTTACCTGGCGCAGGTTAATCCGTGATCACGACGGAGGAGCTCCCAGGTGGGACCTGTTCTATTCAGCCAGTCTAGAACGGGCCTACTGTCGGGTGGTGTCAGTTAAGTCAAAGTTTGTCCCTTGGGGACGTTGTTACTCCTTCGGGGAGCAGAACTCCTTCGGGAGTATTGTTTGGTTTTCGTCCCTGGCTCTTCGCCAGAGAGTCAGGGGACTTTTGAAAAAAAAAG
Source organism: Holothuria leucospilota (assembly GCA_029531755.1). Classification (NCBI taxonomy): domain Eukaryota; kingdom Metazoa; phylum Echinodermata; class Holothuroidea; order Aspidochirotida; family Holothuriidae; genus Holothuria; species Holothuria leucospilota. The sequence continues at coordinate 17,720,125 of CM055961.1, forward strand.
GTGTTAAATGTCTCCGGGGTACCCTTGGGCAAGGTGCACCTGTATTTGCCCAGTGCTTTTTAAGTGCTGTTGCCTTTGGGCGTAGTGTTGCCTTCGGGCATGGTGTTGCTTTCGGGCGTGGTGTTGCCTTCGGGCATGGTGTTGCCTTCGGGCGTGTTGTTGACTTCGGGCGTGGAGTTGTCCTCGGGCGTGTGGTAGCCTTTGGGCGTGTGTTGCCTTTGAGCGCGGTGGCCTTTGTCGGCCGGTTGGTTGACGGGTGGGAATTTGTTTTGGGGTGGTTTGTGGTTGTTGGGCTAGAGTGTTGTTTTGGGTTTGGTTGCAGTGGCAGTTTCTGAATCTCAGAAGTAACAAAGACTCTTTTGTTCCCTGTTGTATGGGGTGTATACTTTGTTTGGCATTGCGTTTGTGATTCGACAGGGGTTTTTGTTTGGGTTTGGGGTTCTCCTTTAGTTTCTCAGTGCCTGTTTCTACGTACTTAAAATGTTTTCAATGTCTACATGAGGCGTGTAGACTATAAGTCCCGACTGTGATTCATAACTAAAGCAGAAATGGTCCGGATAAAATTTTATCTGTGCCATATAAAGACTTGATCCAGATAGAACTTTATCTGGCCAGATATGGTTTAGATCTGGTTCTGGTTTAGATCTGTGTTATATCTGCCCAACTTTTATCTGATCTGATATAAATTCCATATCTAGTGCAGATATGGGCCATATATGGAAGTATATTCTGCTCATATAAGGACCATATCTGGTCCAGATAAAATTTTATCTGTTCCATATAAAGACTTGATCCAGATAAAAATTTTATCTGGCCATATATGGCTTAGATCTGGTTCTGGCGTAGATCTTGGGTATATCTACCCAAATTTTTTTATCTGGCCCAGATATAAATCCCATATCTGCATCAGATATGGAATTTCATATCTTGCCCATATATGGATTTGGTGTAAGGGAAGAAAGGAAATCTGTGTACTCGAACATAAATCTAGGGCTCAACAAAAGGCGTTCACTTTCTGACTGTGAAGCTTTTGGATGGAATAGGAGAAGGGGAAGATGACTTTTGATCAGATGTGCCCAACAAACTGAAGCTATCATGACCACGTCAGTGTCTGGATTTGGCATAGGCAGCTGATGTTCACGGGAAATCTGCAATATCGCCATGCATAGCTTAAGCTAAGGACTTCAAACAAATGTCATCCCAACAGATTCCAAAATATTAGAATTATATCGGTGCACAGACCTCATCACGTTGCTTTACACACAAAGTTATCATATCGTAGGTGGCCTTTGAAATACATATTATTTCTTGATTCATATCACTCTTAAATTCTCTAAAACTGAGGAAATTAGTGTATACTAGTTTTAAATATTTTTGACAGAGATAGATTTAATTTATTAATTCCAGTGACATCCGCTTTTACTAGACTAAGTTAGATCCTACCTACTCGTCCCTTCATTTTAAAACCCTCCTTAATATAAAATAGGCATTGCATCCAAATTATTCCAACAATTGTCCAAAATTCGCGACTGAAAAGGAGACTGCAAACAAACGTTGTAACCGATGTAAAGTCAAGGCGCTCTTACTTGAAGCCCCGTCTGTGCCACACTAGGCATAGGCGATGTAACTTGCAAGCTATGACGTGATCGTCTATGTCCCAAGTTCCCAAGTTAAGTTGTGGATATGCATACAATAACTTAGCCTTCTTATAGCCCATTGGCGTTGGCGTGACGCTTCTTTTCCAAAATATTGTTTAGTAAGCGTTAAACTCAATTTCATTCAACATATGGTTTGGTTACTTAGTGGTTTGATACGTCTTCCTGGAACAGTTCATTTTTGGTTGGATGGTTGTATACTTCAAGTGCAGATGCTTTTGTAAAAGTATTTGCAACAGTTGTGACTGGATGAAGTAGTGGTTATCAGGTTATAGAGCATCCGTCATTCAGCCGTTTGGGTCATACCATAGACTTAGAAAGTGGAACCCGTTGCCTCTTAGCTCGCTCGGTGCTCAGCATGAAGAGATTAGAACAGGAATAATGTTACACGTGAATTAAACTTTCACAGGGAGTGCTGCACTGGTTACCCGGGTTGTTTTGGTCTTCACTGGCATGAGCACGTTGAGAAGTGACATGATTGTGATGAAAATGTTAAGGGGCTTTGGTGCAGATCAAAAAGCACGGAAAATTACTATTACTCTTTTTATCGAAATCCTGGTCTTGAATATGCTCAGTCAATGCATGTCATGTAGTACACAGAAGTTTCGTCAGACAAATCATGATGTTTAACTACATGAAAGTTAAGATGAGCCGTTGCCAATTCTTTGCATAGATTCTAGTAACGATAGATTTGTAAGTCGCTGCTTTTGCTTTATTTCCGCCTTTTGATGCTCAGGTTATTAACAGTTTTTAAAAGGTGTAGTTGTGCGTTGCCTCTAGGGAAGATTTTCAGGGAAAATCAGTAGTTCAACATTCGGAAGTGTTCAACAGGGCGTGATAGTGTTATTGAGGTGCATGAAATCTCCCAGCACAATGTAGACACATCTACCTCAGCAGAAGTTTACAGTGCACATGTCGAAGCTACTGGAAAGTTTTATCAAACGGCTGGTATGTACTATATAGGGACAGATGTCATTTTTGGTAAAAGCCGTTTCATTGCTTCCGTAAATGGTTACGTTTGTCGGTTCAGAGAGGGTGGAACAGTTGCCTTTTGAAAATGAAGGAGCACTACACGGCGTAACTAGGGTATTGAAATACCATTCCATGGAGGGAATATTTTGCACAAATACTTTTATACTTAAAATACTAGGTTTAAAGCTGATAATAGTTCAGCATGCGCATAATGCGGAAGTGTGCCAACATTTTGTAACACAAGAAAAAACCTGAACTCGTTAAAAGCAAACATGGATCAACCGTAGGAAGGATGACCCTTAACGTGAAGTGTATGGCATCTTGTCTGCCTTATAAAATGTCGAACATCGTCGTGAGTTGCTTACCATACCATACGACAAATGCAAGAGAACAACTCTCTTATTTCAATGTAATAGTTTGTTTGCTTGTTTCGTGTTGACCTATTGTGTGACATTTTACCTTGTGCAAGAAATACAAAAGGTAAATGAAATATACATTGACAGCTTCTTTTCTACATTGATACAGGTTGACATTGAGAGTGTATGGTTAGGAGGCATGTATTCTTCTGTGGATCTTTCAAACGAATGTTTGGAGTTAATTTTAGGACTTGTTTTTCCGAAACTTGTGACATTGACTCAGTTAACAATACGTGAACCAGGCAGAAAGTTTACCAGAAATGAACTTGTAGACGTGCTGAAATATGCTGACCTCTGCCCTGCTCTGAAAAGTTTGAGGTAAAGTCCATCAGAATGAGCCATTCTTCTGACCATGTGCCATTTTTGAAAGTCTGTTGATATCGATATTTTAGTCATATATTTTACTTTACACAGCCTAGCTACTCGTTAGAAGAATGTAATATGTCGCTATAATAATAATTTAAAAAAAGGAATATCTGTTTAACGATGTTGAAACACTTTCTCAGGACTATTTAAGCAATGAGGATGAATTGTGGAACAATATAAAAAGTAGGATGCATTACCGAACTGCATTTGCAAATTTATAGAACTCTGAAGATAACATGATGATTTGCAGACGTAGTCCTGTTTTATGATGGTACGCGGATCACCACAGTTTGTGCAATTATCATGTCCAATGAAATAATTTCAATTAACTGTTGGCTTATAAGCCAAAAGTTAGGCATTTAGCCCAAAATACTGCACAATACCAGGAACATTTTTTATTGTTTAATAGATTTCGAGCCTGTATGATGCCTCTTTTCTTGAGGAGTGAAGACCTTGAACTTTGTGGATACAGAAACGTTGAAGGTAAACGAGTAAAGTTGTACAGGACTGCCTGGCATTTTTAAAGACTTCTGCTTACCACTTTCTACTTGGAATCTTCCATCTGTTTAGAGAGGAAAAACCTTTTGATATTCTTCAGTATATTTAAAAGTACTTTTATCGGGGGATAATGTTCTTTCATTTACGAAACAGTTAAGGTTTTATAATAGCAATATTGAGTTAAGAGTAGTGAAAGCCTAAATGCTTTGCAACGTAAGTCATACCGATGTTTCCACAAAATTTCCAACACTTCACACTAGATCTTCTTTGTATCCATATTCAAATGGATCAGCATTTTATTTTATTTATTCATTGTAGGCACTATTACTCATAAAAGAATGCAATTTTCTTGTTTCCTTCGGACATACTATTTATGCAACATTTACAACATAAAATGCAGTTCTTTCTTCCGCTTTTACTTAAAGATCGACGGTTCCCGCTTGTCGAATGGAAATATTCACATGGTTGTGAGTGGTACCGCTTAAATGTTCAGACAGGAAAATGGGAGGTAAGAACAGTTTGCTCATAATAATTGTAAACTATAATACCCTCACTTATAAAACTGATCCATTGGCGAACGTAGTAGACTAGTTGGCCTCCGGGGTGGATCTCTCCCTGTCACCTCGGAGAGGGAGTGTTACTTTTGAAGAGGTGTCTCTCTCTACTTTGATGAATTTTGTTCACGAAAGTCGGCTTAGATTCAGCCATTCCTTGTCCTTGACAAAGCTTTGAGCTGATTATTTTTTGAGTAGGCCAGATGCCAATGCTTTAGTAGTGTCTCCTATAGGCTTGTCGTTATCTTCAATTGCTTTGCCGACAGGAAACGTAGACTTACAAGATAAAAACAACCTCATGAATTAATCAAAGCCACCGTTTGTATAGTACCTGAATATTGTAACGCCATCTTATCCATTACAATTTGAGTATTGCAAGGCAACAAAATCGTATTTATTACTTAATGTAACTACAGAACCCTTGAGGTCTTTCTAAAATTTATGTACGCTTCACATGAACAATTCAACGGCCTTATGCTGTCAACGTATAAAACACACTATATCCCAGACTTGCTTTTCTATTTTAGTAAGGTTGGAAGGCGTGTGGAGAGAAGGTCCATGCACTGATGAGTCTCTTATTAGTTGTATTTATGCCTGCATTGTTTACAGTTGGTATTGCTATTTTGTTTTAATTTCCAACCTTTAACTGCTAAACACATTGTCAGTCTTAATTGATTTTCCGTGTTCTTCTGCAGCTTGAAAAGAGAGAAATGAGTCAAGAGTTTTACGAAACACTGGTAAGTTTTCCAACATTACAAAACATCACAGGTATTAGTAGCAGGCGTTTTAGTTTAGTATTTCAAACTCATTGTCCCTAACTTATCCATTGCAACTATGCTTATCAAGACATTGATATCGAAAAAGCGCCGACTGAGTGTTCTGGAAAGTCTTCCAAAGTTTAATTCAAACACGAAACTTACAACAACAGCTAATTCAAGAAAATGCCATAATTGTAGTAACATATGTTACAATACCCATTGTTTTTGAGTCCATTCATAAGTTTTTTCATAATATGTATTATGTATGTAATTTCAAGTCATTTGTGGTTTAGAAGTCTCCTTGTTATGTTTTATTACTTTTAATTGTAAGACAGAGCATAGAAACTAGCGGAGGCAGAAAATAGAGACTAGGACCTAGTGGGTCCGTAGCCAGCTTGTAAGTTTTTGAGTGACTGATTTTTTCTTTGGGGAGGGAGTCATTTGCATGGATGCACTCTAGAGGTCCGTAATTGAAACCAAAGGTTACGAAATACGGGTGCAATGCAAATGGGGTCCGTTGCTTCAAATGCGTCATGGCGGCTACGAAACCGATTCTCAGTGCAAAAAAAAACCTTTAAGTACTACGGATTATTTTGTATTTTTAACTAATCTTTGCCCGACACGCAACGTTTAGTCAGTATTACCAGTAGTGACAATATTAGTATTATCATCACCATTTCTACTTCGAAATATCTTCTTTACGAAGGTTGTCTCGACTGAATCTCCACACATGTTTGTTTGGAATGTATTACTATCATAGAACAGGATTTTGAACCTGTTCTATCCATAATGTTTTATATCCAATTTAGTGATTTTCTCACACTTCTGCCTTTGACTTCTAATTTTCCTTCCAAAATACAAGGATGTGTGTTGTTTCTCCTTGGCAAAATAGTCATACCATACGACAAGCAGAGTACTCCTTCATTTGTGACTTTTTCCTTTCCAGGAGAGTTCAACATTCTCCTGTAAGCCCACTTTTCGAAACCATTTTGATTCATTTTAAATGATGTAGTAGATCAAGTTCAAGCTTCATACCCTTAGAGAACCAAACACAGCATTGAACAGTTCCTTTCCTCAAGAAAAGATCAATTTTCTTTAAGGCTTCAAAGTGTTATACATATACAGAGGAGACACAATCTTGGGGTAAAATGACTTTGATAAGTTGATTAAAAAATAGCCTACCACATCTATAACAAATACATTCACTTTGAAAAACAGATTTTCGGGGAATTTTTAAGATTACTGGTATTTATGCTACAGTACACCACTGCCAGCTCTATCTCGTACTTCCACAAGGCGTAAGCGCTTCAAATACGACGGATTTTTTCACTTCAAGTAAGCCAGTAGCATCATGTACTTTAACAGATTTCTAATAAAAATCAATTTTCATTTACTGCAGGAAGAATCCTTCAATACTTCTCTCAATGCAAGGTAATTTTAACGATTTTGAAAACATATCTGAGCTGTCTTATCAACTGCAATACAAACTTTTGAGAGCTAGATTTAAGGAATACCCAAAGTATCTGCAACATTGTAGTGATACATTCTTTGTACTTTACATTTGTTACCATGATGTTTCAAAAAGGAAGCAAGTAGGAAGGAAATACCACACTAGGAACAAAGAATATTGTTGCTTGAGTCAGAAGTTAATTTCTTTTTATTCCTCTGCTCCTTTTTCATTAGTTCTTTTAGTATAATACAAGATGATTCCATACCTCAAGATAGCGCTGGTGCAAGTTGGGAAACACCATTGTAGCAGGCTACCCGTTGATGAGGTATCTTCCCTTCCTTCAGCAAGGCAAGCAGTGAGAAGTTGTTGATTGCGACCAGTAGAACAAACCATGTTAGTGCACCAGCATGTTTAAAAAGCCAACGTTGGATATTTTAGTCTTTTGTAAAAAGCGGTTGCTTCACATACCTCGTGTTTTAAGTAAAATTGCTGTCCTCATTACAAAGTTTTAGGTGGCACAATTCTTGACAAAATGCTTGGAATGCACATTTTCCCAGATAAAGATAAATAAAGCTTGAAGGACAGTTTGAACTTTTCGTAAAATCACTTTTACGCTTTTAAAAATACTCTTTGAGAGGGAGGGGTCTGATGAATGAGTACGGGTGGTACTCTTGTAAACCTGAAGAAAAATCGACACCTCTATGAGACGACGAAAATAATGCCTGTGCTTCTGTATTGGCTGTAATTAACTTTATTTGACCACACCCTACTTTGCGTTACAATCAATGTAACATTGTTGTATCAATAAGCATTTACAACATTTAGAAGACAGTAGCAGTAATGTAACGTTAATGATATGGTAGAAGAGCTACCGTTTGGAAATCTTGATTGAATGTCCCGTTTCTTTATTTTGTACGTACTTTATGACATGATGTAGTTGAAGAATTAACTTTACAGGTTAGTACTTTATATCCTGACAGATTCCGTAATTGCAAAAGTAATTTGTCATGGCCTGGTCAATGAAATTATGAATACAGAAAGATTTGAGTTCACCTAACCTGGGAGTTTGAGTTGTACGTGGGTTATATCCCCGGGAAATTCAATTTTTTTTTAAAAAGTTTCACTACCTCCTCGATGTTAACAATACAAAGAGAGCACTATTCTAAGTATTGTTTGAAATTTCCAAATTCAGCACTGGGGTCTGGATATAGCTTTGCTAAACGAGAGAAATGCACTCAATTCTTGTTAACGTTAAAGGAAGGAACAGCGACAAAAAATGGTCAAAGCTTGTAATTCAATGTTTTATAGTGCATGCATTACGTGGGTATAAGCTATGTAGTAAATAGCGTGAGAATAAAAAGGTATGTGTTCCATTTTAAATATTGCAATCTATCTATTCATTTTATCTTTTATTATTGTACCAAACCTAGTGAAATTCAAACTTTTAAATGTTTTATTACATCCTTAATGTTAACAATACACAGACAGCACCATTCCAAGTATTGTCTGAAATTTCAAAAATACAGCTCTGGTGGATTGCAATTTCACCCCGTATTCATTTCTATTTTTAGATACTTACTAGTACGTGGTGCCCGCAATTTAGTAATACTCATATCCTCTGGGGATTTGGCCGCCTGGTACCCCACCGGCGAGTTGCCCTGAATTCCACCAGGACTAATGGGGCTCAAAGACCCCATGCGTAAGATAGAGGCGCTTGTAAAGAAATACAAAAGATGATAATATGTCTGTGCGACATCACAGAGTTCCCATGATAATTCAATGTATGAATGTAAAATGAATACTTGCTTTTAAATTCATCACTTTCAACTGCATCATATTGTTCAGGTTAAGATTAAGCACATAAAAAGAAAAATGCCTGACTATATAATACAACTCTATTTCATACCTGGAATATCCCTTTAACAAAAAGCTCTCAGCAGGGAGGTCCTAACACATCCTTACACTCAGACAGTCTCGCAACAGTGCAAGGCCTGTATTGAGCGGGTTCTACAATAAGTTTTTAATCCAATGCATGGGCGGCTCTAGGAAATTTTGTTGGGGGGGGGGGGGCAAACTCAAGTCCGTATGCAGAGAGGTTCGGAAGACCCCCCAATATTAATGGTCAGCTTCGGATAGTACAATAGCAGTAACGTTATTATTATGTATTACGCGATGCCCCATGTAGTTTTCAAAAGCTCTTCAAAAACTATTTCAGGTAGTCAGTCATGAGCTGACTACGTTAAAAATAAATACAACCATATCAACCGATCGCGACTCCATAGGGGTGGAGTAAGAGGAAGGTGAAATACGCAAAGCGGTTTGATCCATCTGTCACTTTAAAATGAGCCCCACCTTTAAATATTTTGTTGTTTCTTCATTGTGTCACAATATGTTTCAGCTTTGCCAAGAAGCCATAAAATATTGGTTTTGGGGATTGTTTGCTTAAACTAACGAAAAGTTCGAGCATGAAGACATTTGAAAACGATGAAATGATAGCGCTATTTTGGATCTCAGTGCCCGAAACGAAATATTTTAAAGGGGGAGGGGAATTCCCCTAACCCAGAACGACGGCTTATCCTATATACAAATAGCTGGGCCACTCTCATTACACTGAGCTTAGATTGACTGTTTGGTGTGTTTATTTTGAATCAATTGAAACGGTATACTTTAGCACAGAGGTGGAGAACCTTTTGCTTATAACAGGCCATTTGACAGTCATAAGACCGCTCGTGGGCCAACGGCGCTGTCATTTTGGACAAGGGAAGGGAAACTTCTAATTCTATGGGGAACACATTTAGGCTACATGTCCGTTACTTTTTGTAAACAGATACCTATGCTAATCTGGCCAGATGACATTCGGGCAAAACTGCTTTAAGTCGTGGATGATATCAACACGGCTAATGGGTTTTGTATCTAACGACCCCGAAAGCTCTGAAGTGTCTGCAAAACTATGGGCATTTAAAGACAAGAAGTCACCATCCCAAAGTATATTTTTGGTGTAGGGGTATGAAAATTCTCTGTTGGTTCCTGCTCTTTGATTGACATCAAAGTTTGAAAATTCAAATGATGCAGAGTAACTCACATTCCACACAATGCAGAGAGAGTGTTTGGATTACACTTTATAACCTTGTATGCTCATCAGGACAAGGCCTGAAGCAATAAAACAGGTTCGTGTCTGCACAAGGAGAAGATTTACACATTTATGGGAGGAGCTACAAGGTGCTTAGTTGGGAGAATTGGAACTGTCTGGGATGATGAGAACTGCCCTTTAACTCCAGCATTACCGTTACACTCTGTAAATGACATGATGCCAAAGCTAATCAGCCTTAAAAAACATCACAGCGCGATCATTTATTTTGATTACCTTAGCTCGCACTAATGGCAGGTCCATTTATGATGTCTGAAGTACATATAGTAGCAAACAAGCAGCTAAGAAAACGCGCGCGAAGCGCGCAGAAAAAAATGTCGTTTTGAAAGCACTTTATTAATGTTTCACCTTCGCATTGCATTGGAAAGTTATTAACTTCTTAATTTTAAACCCACTCAAGGAAAGGGGAGGGCCTAACCCATCTCGAATTACATGTTTTATTGATTTTTTTTTTTTTTTTGGAAAATTGAAGATCATGCTTTGCAAACTTTTGGGGGGGGGGGCAAGTGCCCCCCCCCTCGTGCTCCTATGGCGAGCCGCTAATGATTCAATGTGAGCTAATACAGTACGAATAGACTACACTGCAATGTCTTGTGATGACCGTCTGAAATAATCAACTTTACAGGATCGGTTCACCGTCACAATCACAATATCTATGCCTGGCTAATGAAAGTACATTCAAATCATAGCTCCCTTTGTTATAATTTGTTAATAGATGAGACGCTGTATTTGACTCCATATACAATGAACACATGATATTACAAGGAATTAACCATCTACCATCAAAACAATGACATCTTTGTTTGAATTAGCTTGCAAGTTCTAATCTTGTTTTCATTAAACTGTTAGGTTTTAAGTGAGATGGCAAAATTGAAAGGCGGTATAGTAGTAATTTCTTGATTAATCGTTAAATTGAATGCACTTCTTCAACGTTTTTGAGAGGGGGAAGCGATTAAAGGAAGTTGTTGGTACCTTAATCAATTTTTTTTAAAACGCATTTGGGTGGAGAGGGACGACATGTTACCATTCCTTTTCAGAAGGGAGACAAATGCATTTTCCCTTTCCCGGACTGAGAATGAATACTTAAATGAGGTTTACTAGAAATTTACATGGAGACTACTTGGCCCTTGCATACACAATTTAGAATGCAAAGGCATATGGGAATCAAAATGCTCAAAGTAGGGAGCTGGCTTTCAGCTCCCTGCTCAAAGACATATATGCATTTACCCATTGAACATTGTTCTCATCATTACCGCTATCTGTACAATTAGTTGAGGAAAGCTTCCTCAATATTACCTTTTTATGACAGGTTTTCTTGAACTATTTCTCGAAATTCTTTGCAATCAATCCCACCATCCACGTTCCCTTCCAACTACCACAACTTCATCAACTTGGCCAATGCTGGCGGGGGAGGGGGGGGGGGGAGTAGGGCCATTACAACCTGCAATGAGAATTTTGTTTCTCTGGAAATCGTCGGGAATTACCATAAAAGCTATCCTGTTGAAAGCAGTTCTCGAGAAGTAGTCCAACACTTTGTCACTGGCTTTGCAAATTCTGTGCTTGCGGTGAATCGCTCGCCAGTTTCACCAAACAAGGTAGCAGGCCCCTTCCTCGTAAAAAATGTTTCTGTTATGCCTACAATATTTTATGTGGAGTGCCAAAGCCATGCCTATGTATGACTGCTACCGCATGATCATTAGTTTAAAAAATAGAGATTACCTGACATTGAATCCTTGACTTTCAATAGAATATTGTATGTTCTGTAACCTTTGTTTTCGAAACTATATCTTTGTCTTCATGGTTATATCATACCTTGTGTGGAAGGGTTCATATAGTTCATAGAATAGTACAGTAGTCACTCGGCGAAGCAAACATTTGTAACTGCGATCTAATAAGTTAAATGAAACATAAAAAGTCTTGATCCAACACAACTGATGTCCAGCCAATCACTGGCCAACAAAATGATTACGATACCTACCACAATGGGCCTACAAACCTTACAATGGAACTCCTTTCCTTGTTAAACACACATCATCATGAAATTTTGAAGGCAGCTTTCCCCCATTTTTTCTGCAAACCAATTTTGAGACAGTTTTGCTTTCAGTATACGTATATGAAAACTTACAAATTGTAAACTTCAGTCGGATTGAACATGGCTCAAACATTGTTCATATCTGAATATGAAGTGACTTCTAATTGCATTATTATACCAGCCCACTATGTCGATAACCCCACGCAACTTTGATATTACAGTTTAATGTTTCTATAAGGAATTTAAAGAAACTGTAAATGCTTTCAATTTCAAATAACACTTTTTTCTGTGCTACAATGTATTTTTAAATTGCAGCAGATGTAGCCATTGTGCTATCTTTCTTCAAATTGAAAGTATACCTACTTATCACACACGCAAGCCTCTAACAAATACACTTAACGACATAGTATCTAAAGTTGATGATATATCAACTGTTAAGTTCCACATTACCCTACGATAACGGTTACACTGAACTGTCCTTTGGTAATGTTGCAGCTTTAACAGGCTCTTCCTTCTCCTACTTTACCTTTCTAAATGATAGACTTTCAAACGGGTTTAGAATATGAAAATAAAGAATAGGATATTTGTACCATGATAACTATCTTTCCTGCTAATAGTACTTTAACATAAAGAAAAAAGTCATTGCCCTCACTCAAACTTTCACACACAGTATGCCTGTTACATAGAATAGATGAACGTCATTGAACCGTAAAAATTAATTAAATAAAATGCAGCCTATCAGTAAAATTATCTTTTTACTCAGAATTGTTAAGTTACTTATGGAAGAGGGAACATTAAGTCACTTTACCCTATGAGGAACATTCATTTTAAGCTCCTATTCTAGACCCTAACCGATTAATCGCAGGTATTTTGCAAGTTATTATACGTTTGTGACTTTCACATGAAAGCAAAGAAAGAAAAGCTCCTTCCTTTAACCCAAGTAAAGGAAACCTATTGCATACGTTCAAAGTTATGGTAATTTCTCTCGATCGGCATTGTTGCCAGTACGGTAACAAAGGTAATTCCATGGTCAATAGTGCAATATGGGGAAGAATGCCTGAAATTGATGCCAAGTCCCAATCTCCTCTGGTCTTTTATTCATAAGAATGGAGTGTAAAGGCAAAGGCCAATAAATCAACGAAACAATTATTCGACATGCCTTTGTGAAGAAACATTCAGTATTTTGATTAAAAATGACAACAAAAATCACAAACAACATTAAACTTCACACGGTTTAAGAAGTTAAGAGATAATTACAAAGTTAGGTAATGTTTGTGCAAGAATATGTGCAGGTTTATTTGCTGGAATCTGCAATTATGTTATCTTTGGACCTTTTACATCTTAAAGCATTCTTTTGCAGTATACCATGAGTATATATATATATACATATATATATATATATATATAATTAGATGAAAATCCGAAGACATAAACAAAAGATGGACAAAAGAGAGTACTGTTTGTTGTTAACGTCAAATATTTCCGCCCCATATATATATATATATATATATATATATTTCTCTAATTCGACACTTAGGGGGAAAGTTGTTGTTGAAAAGTCGACCTTAAGGGGAAAAAAATTTTCGGGTGAAATATAAGTTTCGCCTTAACGTTTCCACACACTTTTTCTATAGGAATACGTAAACTTACAAGGGCGCCCTCTTAGATTTACAAAGTAGATGCCATTACTTCAAAGTTGTCAAATTTACGGACACCTTGCTGTTAACACGAACGGATGGCTGGCCATTGAAATAACGTTAATTATATTTTTAGACGTTAGGGCGAATTTATTTCTTATGTATTTTATTATCTTTTTTTCGCCCTATGTACAAGCAGATATAACAATTTCCCCTTAAGGTGGGAATTAGCGTTATATATATATATATATATATATATATATATATATATATATATATATATATATATATATATATATATATATATATATATATATATATATATATATATATATATGTATATATATTTCTCTAATTCGGCACTTAGGGGGAAAGTTGTTGTTGAAAAGTCGACCTTAAGGGGAAAAAAATTTTCGGGTGAAATATAAGTTTCGCCTTAACGTTTCCACACACTTTTTCTATAGGAATACGTTAACTTACAAGGGCGCCCTCTTAGATTTACAAACTACATACCATTACTTCAAAGTTGTCAAATTTACGGACACCTAGCTGTTAACACGAACGGATGGCTGCCCATTGAAATAACGTTAATTTATATGTTTAGACGTCAGGGCGAATTTATTTCTTATGTATTTTATTATCATTTTTTCGCCCTATGTACAAGCAGATATAACAATTTCCCCTTAAGGTGGGAATTAGCGTTATATATATATATATATATATATATATATATATATATATATATATATATATATATATATATAATATATATTATATATATATATATATATATATATATATATATATATATATAACAAGAAACAAATAAATGCATCACTAGTTGACTTAAAGAGTACAAAATAATTCAAGATTTAATTCGAAATTTTCGGTTCCCCTGGAACCTTCGTCAGCGAGATCAGACAGTGAAGTGAGTACAATAATTAACTTAGCCAACAGCGGCGAAACAGCTTAAAAACACAAGATGATAGGTGATGAAAAGGTGTAAATAAGTGGAATAAACAATTACCTTGTCTGATGGAAAGTGTACTGATTCAAAACACCGAGGTCTTTGTTTAGCCCCGTGATGTGTGAATTTAGTTTCAAAATCCAATTAAGTTCGGCGGACTTGCGGTGTTCAGTACAAACAAAATTGCTTGCAATGAGGGTAACTTTAAGATTTTCAAGGGAATGGCGGGGAAGATTAAAGTGCTCCGCTACGGGGAAACCTGGAGTGTTATCACGAATAGACTTTTTATGGTTGTTAAACCTAAAGCGAAAGGAAGTCTTGGTTTCACCTACGTAAAGACCCTCATTACATAAATTACAGTGAAAAATGTAAACCACATTACAAGAGTCACAATTTAGATTAGGGGGATTCATGGCAAATTTTACACTGGGGATGTTAACATGTTTTCCAAGGGTGATGTGTTTGCAGATCTGGCAGCGCTTTTTGTTGCAGCCAGTGTTGCCTTTAGTAGTGTGACCAGGGGTGGGTAATTTGGCGGAAGTAAGGCGTCTTCTGAGATTAGGGGGTTGACGGAGGGCCAGGAGGGGAGTTGTAAAAGATAGTCGGGAGAGTGGGTTCGTGTGTAAGGGTGACAAAAGTTTGTTTCAAGGTGCGAGCAAGTCGCGGGATTAAATAATGAGGTATTGAACAAAGGTTATTATCTCTTTTTTATATATATGTGTGTGTGTGTGTTCGTTGAACAAACGTCTCTGTATATCTTTTCTTCATTTGTTAATTGCTAGCGTCCAACGTTACCTTCAACATTGGCTATTAATGCAAATTTACATAGTACTTATGATGTTTACGATACGATACTAAATTTCCCCCCTGAATTTTAATGCAGCCTGTCTAATTCTCACGTGTGGATATTCTTGATGCTACTTCAAATGGAAACATTTTGAAGTAGCTGATCGAGGTTGACTGGTAAAGTGGTATTTAAAAAAGAAAAAAAAAAACCTAAGTGTCTGGTTATATCGTGAAAGCATTTCAGCTTTTTAGTTTTAACATGGAACTCTTTGCAGAGTATTATAGTATTAAACGTACTGAAATGCATGTGGCAGTGTTCAAAAGAACCTGATGCAGAACAAAATATTTTGTCAGGATATTAAGGTGTCAGCAATCTCCAAAGTGCGCTGCGTAGGCCGATTGATAAGATGAAATGACGTAAATCATAAACGGAACCATTTGGTTGTACCTCAGGATATTGAGAGACAAGGGACAAACACTGGGCCACAATTGCTTAACTTTAGTTTAGAGCGTTTTGTTAACTTAACTTAAGTTTTGTTATACAAATTCGTATAGCAATTTTTTTCAAATCTGTTTTTTTTTTTCAAGAGAAGGTGTACTCTTTTGTTATTACAAGAGAGCCAAATAGCTTAAAATTTAGCTGCTCCAAAAATACCGGGGATTTCAGTGTGATGTCCAATCTGAGTAACGAATGTACGGCAACTACGGCCTACGGCCTGCATAGCTGTCCAGTAGTGACAATACATAAGTAGTCTGCGTCAACAAATTTTATCCAGATTGGGATGCAGTCTTCCAGAGAGCAAAGCTTAACGTCAGTTAACTTCTCTAGGTCACTCCAGTTTCTATCCCAGTACAGTAACAGCAATATCAGGGCACAGGTGTGAATCAAGTATAGATCATACTGCAGAAACTTCTCCGTATCGAAAAAGCGAGAGATGTCCGATTGCTTGCAAATGGCAATCTCAGGTCAGGTGTATTGCCTTCAGGCTGTGCCGACTCAATGTTCGAAATAACATAACGCTAGGCAACTCTTTTCAACAAAAAACAAGCCTAAAGTTTAAGTGTCAAACGTCACCAGGTCACGGTGAGTAACAGCACCTAAAACACACATCTCCAAGCGCAGATGTTCTCCAAATGTAATTTCAAATGAACTGTCAACTTGTATATATCCAATTCGTCAAAGTAAATTGAATGGAAAACATTTCAAATATGAGCTCGCTCGAGATAATTGAAAAGATGCTCACACGAAAAGAGATATTAACTTCTCTTGAATAGACATTACGGCCTCAGTGTTTAAAACGTAACAAAGCTAGTGTATGCAGCTGGACTCGACAAGTAAACTAAAAGAGATAATAACCTTTGTTCAATACCTCATTATTTAAAGGAAGAATTTGATTATTCATAATTTTAATAGTTAGCGTTCTTAAAAAAGAATATTGCGCAACGTCATAGCCTGTTCAAATATGATATGGAGACATGGGCACCATCGACTTTATTCCCTATCTAATTCAATTACTGAAAAATTCAGCACAAAATAACTTTAAATTGGTCTTACTTTTGAGGGTGCCCTTTACAGGAAACATCTTAAAACTTTGGGGGCAAACTACGTTAATATTCAACTTTTGAAATCTGTGATACAGACCAAAAACTTCATGTGGGAGCACAAAATGCCCTAACTTCCCAAGAATAAATGTTTCATGACTTGTTATGCTTTCTAAAAACAAACTGAAAAGCAGCTACAGGGCTACAGCTGTCTCGGTGTCAAAGATGTTGCCAAATTGTCTTTAGAAATGTGAAAATTTTCAAAAAATTGTCCAAAGAGACCCTAGTTTAACGAATCATAGCACCTAAACCCTCCATCCTAGAAAAGAGTTGTTACTGTTGTAGATTCCTGAAGCAAAATTTGTAGCTTCTTGACACAGTTTAACAACGAACTAACAGATGATAATTTTCATATCGGTATACTACCCTTAGTTATTTTTGTAGCTTATTTTTCGTAGCAGCTATGAGTTGTTCAGCCATGGAGCTACTACAAACTACTTCGTAGTAGCTCCCTGGTTCAGATCCCTTTGACTCGTGTGCTACACCAAACATATGTACATATAGTGCTATTATTACACATTTTTTACATTAGCGCTCATAGGCTCCACAGTAAAGGATGTGACGTATGTGCTGGTATGTGCTTTAGTGCGTGAGCAGTAAAGCTGAAGCTTTATAATCACAGCGGCTGTGTGGGAGGGCAGTTTAGACTGTACAAATTATGCTAAATAAACATCTTTTTTTTTTCGCTGTACCCAAATCTTCAACTCGTTAAACTGGAACTTGTTCGGAGCAGGAAGTTACTATTTGTCAAATAGCAATTCTCAGTTCAGAGCAACCCTGCTCAAATAGGCTACAGTGGCTGCCCGGACACTTGCGACCAGCGTTGTCCATTCTAAGGCCCGCTTTAGGCCAACTGGTGATTCACACATGGTGGACGCATTTTACGCTACTGGCGGCCTAAACATGGGGGACGAGAACACTATGAGGCAAACTTGCGTTGTAGAATGCTCTTGCCTGCAATCTACATTTACAATATAAAATTTTCTCACCTTATCCTCAACCTTGGTGGGTTGATGTCGGGTTCAAGTTGATCCCGTAAGGCGACCTCTTTTGGAAACCAACTAAATTAAAAATGCCTAAGCATGCCAGTTCCACTTCTATAGGCTTATTTTGGTACTGTTTTGTATTAGTCCCTTTCTCGAAACCATAGACAAAGCATAAAATCAAGAAAACAGGCTAACACTTCAGAACCCCCAGGCGTATGCGAAGAACAAGAGCGATCATGTCACGGCACTGTTGAAATCACTCCAAGGGTTGAATTATAATAGCTAGAGTATCGAATTAAGTTTAAGGTTTAGTTTCAATTACCTTCAAAGCGTTACATGGTCTTGACCCGAACTATATTTTGCATCTTCTTTAAACCATACAAACCAAGTCAGTCTCTACCCTCATCATCACAAGGATTATTCAACTGTTCAAAGAACACAACTTTGTATGTTGTTTACTCTTTCTTTGTTTTACTGTAAAGTTGCACTTTTTCTGCACATCTGTTTCTTTTACTTAACTGTTTTACGCATAAACTGAATGTCTACTTTTATTGTAATCATTTTCTTTTCTTATGACAATGACACAGACAACAGTTTATTTCCAGTAAATACATATACAATACATCACAACGGATTCACCAGAACAAAAAGAGTACCAGAAAGGGAGGAAAAGGAAGTAAGAAACTTATAGCGTTTTCCTCCGGCTAATATACATTACATATGATGAATAATATTACAACTTAAGGTTCCATGTAAGATAGAAAAGATAAATACAGGAGATAATTACCCAAATTTAAAATATTATGACTGATAAGTAGTGGTAAGTAAACTTTGCTTGTATTTGTATTTAAAGGATGTGAGGGTTTTACAGTTTTTTATAGTTGCATCAATAGAATTCCATATAGTCACACCCGAGTACGAGATACACAGCTGCTTTTTTGTAGTTCTGAATTTTTTTAAATGAAAATTCCCACAATTTCTAGTATTATAGCGATTTCATGATATAGAGAAATAGTGTTGGAGATTTAATGGCAACATTTTGTTAAAAACTTTATACATGAAGATAGCTGTTCTAAATTTAATTAACTGAAAAAAGGGCAACGTCTCTAAACTATTAAACAATAGGGTTGTGTGATCTAAATATTTTGCTTTGCAGACAATACGAATGATTCTTTTTTGCTTGATGAAAATAGGGCTTAAATTTGATTTGTATGTGTTTCCCCACACCTCTACACAGTAAGTAAGATAGGGTATAAACAATGAACAATACAAATGTACAAGGACTGAGTATTTAAAACATTCTTAACTTTATTCAGAAGGGCGATGCATTTTGAAATTTTCCCACATACCATTGAAATGTGATCCTTCCATGTAAGTTTGTGATCGATCAAAATCCCAAGAAATTTAGTTTAATAAACCCTTTCAATATTAACGCTGTTTATATGGATATTTAAGGTAGGTTTTAATGCCTTGTTGGAAAAGAAAATATAATTTGTTTTGTCTATGTTCAAGGAAAGCTTATTAATTGAAAACCAAGTGTACAACCTCAGAAGTTCCTCATTGACCCTATCAAATAATATAGTAATATCGTTATGCGAGCAGAAGATATTTGTATCATCTGCAAACAAAACGAATCTTAATATATCAGACACATTGCAGATGTCATTAATATACAATATAAATAATTCGGGTCCTAAAATAGACCCTTGTGGAACTCCACAGACAACTTCTTTGAGTAAGGACTTCATATTATTAAAATCAACATACTGCTTTCGATTAGACAAGTAGCTTTCAACCCACTTTAAAACCATACCTCTAACACCAATATACTCAAGTTTCTTTAAGAGTAGTCTATGATCTATGGTATCAAAAGCCTTTCTCAAATCGATAAAGATACCTATAGTAAATAACTTATTTTCAACAGAGTTTGTGATCTCTTCGGTTAATTCAATCAATGCCATCGTTGTTGATCGGTTACTTCTAAATCCATATTGACTATTACTAAGAATTTCATTTTTTCAATAAAATTGCTAAATCTTGTCTCAAACAGCTTTTCGAGGATCTTTGAAAATTGTGAAAGTAATGAAACAGGTCTATAGTTAGTATACCTGCACTTCTCACCTAATTTATAAATTGGAATAACTCTCGCAATCTTCATGCTATCTGGGAAATATCCATCTAAAAATGATTTATTACAAATGTAGGCAAAAGGTTTAACAATATTAGGAATAATCTTTTTGATAATTTCCATGCTTATACCGTTGTGATCCAAGGATGTTTTCTTTCTTAAACTTTTCACAGCATTTAATACTTCAGAATCAGAAATAGGTGTTAGATACATAGAATTAGCCTGCTTTTCACCAAGATAATCACAGATATTACCCTCACAAAGTGGGATGTTCGCTGCCAGTGATGGGCCAACGTTAATGAAGAAATGGTTAAATCCATTAGCAATCTCATAAGGGTTTGTAACTATTCTGTTTTCATCCACAAATGTATCGGGAAAATCACAAGCACTACTTTTCTTTCTTATAATATCATTTAAAATTCTCCAAGTACCTTTAACATCATTTTTCTTTTCTTCAATTAGTTTAGAGAAATAATCTTTTTCACATAATCTTAAAATAGATGTAAGCTTATTCTTATATTTCTTGTACCTTTGCTCATTACTTAGAGTAGGATTTCTAATAAACTTCACATATAAATTGTTTTTCTTTCTACATGCATTCTTTAAACCATTTGTAAACCATGGTTTATCTGACTTTTTACCTTTGCACACAACCTTCTTCACAGGACAGCAATAATTGTAAAGTTTGCAAAAGATATCAATAAATTTATCATAGAAATCACTTACATCCCCTGCATTAAAAACTCCATTCCAATTTTCCTGACTTAAATGAAGATTAAAATTGTTCAAAGATTCCTCATCTTTTTTTCTACAGAAAAGTATTTTATTCTCATAATTCCTTTTCATAGACAAACTACATATGCTGAAAATGGGAAGGTGGTCACTTACGTCATCTAGTATTAGACCACAACTGACTTTATCACTGATCACATTTGTAAAGATATTATCAATAATGGAACTGCAGCCACGCGTAATGTGTGTTGGTTTATTTATCAATGGGAACAATGATAAGGTAAACAAATGATCAACAAAAGTTTTGGTGTAATTGTTATTGTTGTAGTTCAGTAGGTTTATGTTAAAGTCTCCACACAAATACATTGATCCCTTTTGAGGGCTGAACATGTTATCAATACTGTTAATAAAAGCATCAATATTGCCTCCCGGTTTCCTATGCAAACAACTGACAATTACTTTTTTATTAAGTCACAATTCAACTGATATACACTCAAAAAGATTATCAACAGATATAGTCAACTTATCCATGACTTTATACTTAATGCTTTTCTTTATAAACATCCCCACGCCTCCACCTCTTTTGTTGTTGCGGTTTTGATGGCAAAAATCATACCCTTGTATATGAAATAAATGAAAATTATTGTCATCTAGCCATGTTTCACTCAACGCTATAACATCAAAAAGATAATCAAGATGATCAATCATGCATTGTAATTTAGAAAAATTGGCATTCAAGCTTCTACAATTGATGTGGATAATTGAAAAACCTTCACACTTACAAACTTCATCTTTAAAATTATCCAAAGTATAATACTTTGCTTTAACACTAAGGTTGTTAAGACAATTAATATCTGGGTCAATATCTTGGTCGAAATCAAATGTATCACACTCTGTATCACACTCTGTATCACACTCTGTATCACACTCTGTATCACACTCTGTATCACACTCTGTATCACACTCTGTATCACACTCTGTATCACACTCTGTATCACACTCTGTATCACACTCTGTATCACACTCTGTATCACACTCTGTATCACACTCTGTATCACACTCTGTATCACACTCTGTATCACACTCTGTATCACACTCTGTATCACAGCAAAAGTTCCGATCAATATCATAAATATTAAAGTCAGAACTTGAAGTAGAAAGCACCAAGGGCAATTCATTATCTGAAATATCACTGAAGAGAAGTGAATCAATCATGGGTGAAATAATAGATGCATATCTTTAATCTACCGTCTGATTTAGATTTCAAGATGCAGCTTCTGAAAGTCATCTTTACTTTTGATTACATGCGTTCTGGCAACCTCTCGACTGCCGACTGTTCTAATGAAGACTTTGCAATCACGAATCCATGTTGAAGCTATTCTATGTTGTTTCCTGAGAGTTCGGGCTTGCCATGCTAATTCACTGTTTTTCTTGGTCAAGTGCTCATTAATGAATACGTTTGATCCTTTCAGCATCTTTGCTTTTTTCATCACTTGGACCTTGGATTTCCTGTTTACAAATCTTACTATTATGTTTTCTTTACTGGTACGGGAAGCCACAGCTGACCGAAGTGTATGACATGCGGATATATCATCAGAGCTGATATTTAAATCCAGCTTTACATTCAGGAAAGCAAGAACCTGATCTCGTATTGAGTTGAAGCTTATGATCTCGTATTGAGTTGAAGCTTATAGTGTATTCCCCATACTTTTTCACTATTTTATTGGGCTTAATGGTATAGTTCTCTGAGCAGCTATGCTGATCCTGCGCTTTATAAAAAATCGTTATTATTGGTATTTTTCATAACTCATGAATAGTAAGTAACACCTGCTACTTTTTAAAGGGTTCAGAAGTCCAGAAGCCATTTCTACAGGCCGGGGCACTACGACGGATCTACGAATTTGTCATAGGAAGCCAGGCCCGTAACCTGGGCTAGATCCCAAAGAGGGGCAAGGGGGAGTTAATAGCGTTATCTAAGTGGAGTCCCCAATGATGTCAGCAGGATAGCTGACACCCGCGCGACTCTTTTCATTAATCAGCCTGCTCGGGATGAATAGAACTAAGGAAAGGGTCTGAGGGGTGACATTTACTGACGTAAGACAGCTAATGTGCAAAGTCGTGCTATCTGTGAGAAAAAAGGTTTCAAACTGTTTAATATTTAGAAATTCTCCTTGTGTAGTGGATATTTCCTAATTCTTGGAATTGGTATTTTCTAAGGGGGAGAGAGTGACACCCTCACCGTCCCGGTCTGTCAGAGCTTCGGGTTTTAACCTTCCAATCCCACACTCCGTCGAGGAGTCTGACCACCACCTATGGCTACGAAGTCTTTAAATGGCCCTGACAATGCCTGAAGCAGAAACGCGGAGCTTTACATATGATGATAGTAATTATGCCATCTAATCCAGTCACAACTAATGAACATAGCGAAGATATATAAATTTGCACACCTCGTGCGGGATACCCTTAAGTTTCAAATTTCCACGAGTTAATCATACAGGAGAGGATAGAAATTTTACGTAGGCGGCGGAAGCGGGGGGGGACACGTCCCCCTTAATTTTTCAGTAGGGGGACGCACCCCTCTAAAAATACATTGTCAGGGAAAAGCATCAAATATCATGAAAGAACAAGGTCTCCGAGATTCCGGCTTTGAGCAAATGAGGAAACAAGTAAATACCCAGAGCTCAACGCCGCTAGCCTTCAGTCAGAACAGGGAGCTGCTAGTGGCCAAATAGCAACTCCCTGGTCCAACCTTGTGAATGCCGTAGAACGAAACGTTCTGCTTGTAGTTTCTTTTTCAAATGAAAGTTGCAGAGCTTTTGCCATATTGATTAACAATTACAGGAATTCTGTTTCATGTCATGTTAAGTAGAAACAAACAAATATTTTCAACATTTGTCTTCTTAGCTCAGACTTAAACTACTCATTACTTTTCCACTACCTATTTTGATTTTGTTTTAAATGCATAATCCGAGTCATCTATTCGTCTTAATTAGTAAAACTGAATACTATTATTTATGAAATGAGGGGTGCACAGCACAAAATTGCAAGAGTGGCATTTTTATTGTCAAAAGGAGCAATAATATTCACTACACTGCCTGATTCTTAGAGGTCAAGTACCCCAAGAGGCCATGCCATTGGCTGGCTGCTACTAGAGCCATTATACACTAATTTTCATTTCAACGGCTGGGACAAGAGAGGGCAATAGTAAGTTCCAAGTTGACCTTTGTCATCGTTCGAGTAAATATTAACGTCAGATGATCATAAAAGTGGGGGATATGTGCCTCCGGGTCTTTGTGCCTATTCACACCACAGACTTTTTATTTTATAGATTCACCATGGGAGCCAGGTTTCGCAAATTCCACGAGGGCCTTTCTTTTTCGAAAGGGCAAATAAATTTACAAGGGCACGCACTATCAATACCATGGTGATCTTTAGTGACTCTTTTCCATGGTTTATAACGAGCATTTTATCGGCAGTGGAACAGCTCTGGGTCATGTTGGGGACATTTTTCCTTGTCCCTTACGTTCGCTTACTAAACCAGGTACTACACCAACTGAATCGAGCCAGGCATTTTTCTTGTTCCGTTGTATTTAAACAGCTTAATATGGAATGCATTAAGCACTCTGGCTTTCTAGATTGTGTTACGTAAATGCGATTTAAGAATTCCGAATTAGTCAAACTGATAAAAATTTCGTCTTATGGTCCATCTATAGTGTGCATAAAGAGTCCTTTGGAGGAAGTTAGTTGCTTAACTCTAATGCCAACAACTTTGTTAACATCCCAGAGCTCCCGGATGGTGGTGTCAGTCCCTCAGCGGAAGGGTTTTCTTTTCCTTTTATGGGAACAACTAGGGGATCGAAGTCCCTTGTGCTGGATACACGTGGTGGGGAGGGGGAAGGAAAGGGCTCAGTTACCTTCCCCGAGTTTTCAGAGCAAACTTAAAAGCATGCAATTTACTGCCTGTGGGTTTTAAAAGGTAAACTAACCTCTGCTATTTAATGAATTCAGTTGTTTTAAAACTTGTTTGTTTTGCGATGAGTTTAAAAAAACCACACATCTTTAGAGGTGTTGCCCTACCACCTCTACCTAAGGCATAGGCGTACGGGAAGACATTTCACAGGGGGGGGGGGGGCGGAGGGTGTTTGCCCTAAAAATTTTGCCGTATGCGTTGTGCAACTAATAAACATTTTGCCCTGTTGGCAAACGCCGCTGCCCGCCGCTGCCCGCCGCACTGCCACTGCACTGCCCCCTTGCCCTAAAAATACAAGTGTCATTGCCCTGAAATAAGTGTTTTCCCTCCTCTGGGAGGGCTACAGATGCCCGCCTCGTACGCCTATGACCTAAGGTGCCGCTCATTCTAGGTAAAAGCCCCCCCCCCCCCCTCCCCGTTCTGCTTTCCTAGAAGTAAGCCTGTTCTTTATCCCTCAATTGAGTCATCATTACATAGTGCTTTTGCAATTATACTTTGAACAGTTTCCCACAGTGTGGAAGGGGTGCAGCTAGTTGTTGCTGTATGGGTGCATGATGGGGAACATTCGCCACAGATCGCCCCTTTCCCCACAAACTCCAACTATAATAGGGTAGCTAGGGTGACAAAAGTGGGCGGTGTGGGGTGTAGGCGGGGATAAAGGCAAAATTTGGCGATTGTACCGACAAACTATTGCAAACGTACCGACCGTCCGGAAAATCCCTTGAAACGAAATTACACAGAATTTTACCAGTTTGGCAACGTCCATAGGCTGTAAAAGAACAGAAATAATTTGAAAAGCTATTTGATTGATTTGATAACTGAATCGTGAATTCGATTCGGACCAACGGTTTTACAAAAAGAGAGGTTCACTTTTTGAACTAGCGAAGGCAAAGTCTTCCAGCTTTGAGATCACAAAGCCTTGTAAAGTATTTGGGGATTTTTCTGGGAAAATTTGTGGAATAAGGAACTGCTAGATGCAACTTTCTAACATCTGGTAATCAAAGTACACAGAGGCATATTTCTTAATGTATGGAATTCTCAACGCAGAACGACCTTCTTTTCTTCTACTTCTTTTTTCTTTCTTCTCTTTTCTTTTCTCTTCTGCTCCCCTTTCAATCCACTATGTTTGCTTTGTTCCAGTTTTGTGCTATTGAGGTATTTAGTGATTAATGTTGGGTTCCCGTGTTTATTATTTAATTTAGTCACTAGTCTTGATAACCGATTTTATCTACATCTAATGCCCATCATGTGTATCTTCATCCTCTAATTTTTTGTTTTCAACTCGTTATCGCTGTAAAAACTACGAAAGAAATTTATATTGAATTGAATTGAGTTGCTCAATAGCCAGGTATATACACTACTAACGTCCAAATTTCCAGTACATGGGGGAGAGCTGCGTCTAGGACACCTTTGGTGGAATTGCCTCGTTTTTACTTCCTGTAGGGCGGCTTGACTAAATTACCATTCCCAAATCCCTCGCTAAATCTCCCTTGTTCAATTTCCTTACCAACTACCACCATCCTCAGCAAATTGACTGACGGTTAATAGCTTACATTTGCCATCATCATATGAAAACTATTTCATGAGCATTTCAGATTACACCTGGGGAAGCAGGATTTTCTCACGAAATGGTCCAGAATGGCCGCAAAAGCCGTCAAATTTCAAAAGACTTCTCTGGGAGGACCCTAGGTTCCCATATCCTGCTCTATGGAAAGAACAGGCACCTGGGGAAAGAAGGAAAATTTTTATGTAATAAAAATACTGCATTTTGAACAAAAGAAAAACAAAGGGCTACAATTAAATGTCGCAACGCCGATTTCTTCTGCGCGCTTTCCCCGGACCCGTTATGAATATTTCGTTTTCCTGTAGAACATCCTGCTTTTCATAGCTGTGTACAAATTCTTCTATTATCAACCTTCAATGCCCCCATGGCCGTATGCGGGGTAATGGAAGTTCTCCCTCCCCCAAAAATTTTCAAAGCAACATTTTTATTACCATCCATCTGTGTAAATTTACCGACTCTTTAAAGATCGTTAAGATGCAAGTTGTAAGACACAGAAAGTATCATTACAAGAGACAGGCGCTTAGCAAAAGGGGGGGGGGGGGCAAGAGTCCTGCTTCGAGCGCACCCATCCTGAATACTAGATCTCACATTATTAAAATTATTTTTTCAAATCCCTTGGAGACCCTCAAAGTAATCCATTCTCCCCTACTTTCTCAAGCCCTCAGTATTGCCGATCCCATATGACTGTTAGTCTCATGGAGTAAGAATATAATTGAAAAAAGTCAAAATGTGATTTTTGTGGTAGGCCTATGTTAGTCGCCCACCTTTTGTCATTTGAAGTTGAAGCTAAAGTACATCATTTTAATGCCTACAATTTCGTAAATACTCCAGAGCTTCCGGGGGCTTCGCCCCTGGCCCACCACCGGGGCTCTGCCTCTGGACCCCGCCAGGGGCCCTAAGGCGGGCCCCTGGATCCCACGCCGTCAGGGGAAGCGCTTTTCGCTCCAGCGGCACCTTCGCCGCCGTTTGACAGTCCACCCGGCTTTGCACCCAAACTTTCAGACATCAAATCCCGCCCCCTGGGCGAAAGTTAACTGTACATCTCGCGCTTCATGCTAACTTTTTATCCAGCCCTGGACCGCAGCAGGTGCCTTTATAATATAAATAGCCTGTACTCATCACATAACATCGAGTTTCAAAAATTTGAAATGACATAAAATCTCTTCAACAGAAGCATTGAAACCGATTTTGCGCGTTTTTATGCAATTTTGAGGGAGCTTCCGATCCAGCCACTGTAGAAACCCCCACTATAGGGTCTCTAAGCCACTGTCCACTAGATCGAGGGTTCATTATCATTAAGACCGATGATTCAGCCTAATATTAACCCTATTGTTAACTCTAACCCTACTGTTAATTAACACATTCCATAAACCAAATCGTAACCCCTGTGATAGGTAACCCTAATTCTCGAATGGTTATCCTTCTAGCCCTAACCGTGGGAAGAAATTCAACCTACAATCCTGGACAAAAATACATGGGACAGCACCCCCACTCCCCCGTTCAATGTTGAATTTCTTTAAATTCGGAATATCTTTGGGTTGGGACAACATTGATCAAGGGGGGAAGGGATTTTTGAAGACCGCGAACCTGTCGAAGTATTTTGCTACATTTGTGCCAAAGTGTCCCATCATTTTTGTCCAGGATTGTCTGAGCTACCCTACAGCGTCCCATAGGAGTATTGTCAGTTATATATAGGGTACATGAACACAGGTGAGATTCGATTTTTCGTAAGCGTGTGCACGTCCCAATTTAAGATGATAGTTGGCACGGAATGTGACTTCTTTAATTGAGAATAAACATGATATCATACCGAGCGGATTTAACTATGGGCCAGCGGTGCAATGTGCCCCAGGGGCCCCACATAAAAAGGGGGCACCACAAAATTATGTTATTTTATTGTTTGGGGTAGTCACACAACCCTTTGCCTTCTTTCATGGACTGCGCCCTTGTAGTCTGTGGTGGTGAATTATAGTCGAAGGAGCCCCCACCATACTTTGTCCCAGGGCCCCCCCCAAGTTTAAATTCCGGCCCTGATATCTGAAAAAAAAAAAAAAAATATACCTTACATACGTCCACAAAAGCCCGTTTTTTCATTTTAAAATAACTGTCACTTGTACACCCCTTGCGCGGCTAAATAATTTGATATAAGCGACATCATTTCGGACGGTCTACCATTGACCTGACGACGGTCTAACCGTTTACCTATACACACTGTTTTAATGGGAACTGACGGACGGTCCGACCGCAAACTCTTTTTGGGAAGGGGCTTAATGCAAAAAGACACATTTTACAGGCAATTTTTACGGTTGACCGTGCAAATAACGAGTAAACTACATGCCTAAGAATTACTTTATGCCCCATAAAAAGTACAGTGATATCAATCTATACATACTCCATCTTTGCATGTTTATGACGTCATCCTTAGAGATAAATAAATTCTGTAAGATTAGGTAGATCATGTGGTTTAACCATCGTTCTGAAATAGCCATTTGTACGAGGGCGCCCTCTTCCTTAGTCTCAAATTCCTGGAATTATTACTTGTCCCCCTCCTTTTTGACGGAATGATAGTATCTAATCGTTCTTGGCATTTTATGCAATAATGTCATCAATATTTAACACGGGTATTATTCCAATAATAGTTTTCTAATATCTCGACGAAAAGCTAAGAACTTCTGCACTTTTTAATTTATTTTTCGCAAGCGTCCCTCTGCAATTTCATGTGAGCTTCGGTTTCCGGTGAGAAAAAGTTTGTACTTGTGCCATTACTATGAAATATTGTATGATGTGTAAAATCTTCAACTAAAGGCAGACAATTTGGTTATATTAAGCTGTATTGAGTAAGCAAGTGTTACAAAACCACTGAATTGTCGTCTCTCCACCCCTACCCTCTTCCGAACAATAGCATGAATACCAATTGAATGGATATTCCGTTTTTACTGGTGCCCTCTTAATAAACCGTCCTAAGCGCAACTGTCCTTAAATAGGCAAATTTATACCTCCATTACTGTTCCAAATTCCACCTTCCTAACGTAAATCCAAGTTTTCCTCGATTTCAATTAACATTAGACTGCAATCTTTAATTACTCATTGTCTTCATTTTCGATCATAGCTCTCAACTTTTGTCCTACATTTTATGAACGTTTTCTCTGCTGCAACGTATAATTCGTATGCTCCCATACACTTGGTAAACCGTAGTTCAGGACAATCCTGGACAAAATTACATGGGGACAAAGCACCCCCACTCTCTCCCCCGTTCAATGTTGAAATTTCTTTTAAATTCGGAAATATCTTTTGGGGTTTGGGACAACATTGATCAAGGGGGGAAGGGATTTTTGAAGACCGCGAACCTGTCGAATTATTTTGCTACAATTTTGTGCCAAAGTGTCCCCATCATTTTTTTGTCCCAGGAGATTGTCTGAGCTACCATACACGTCCCATAGGAGTATTTGGTTCAGTTATATATTAGGGTACATGAACACAGGTGAGATTCCGATTTTTCGTAGCGGTGTGCACGTCCCCGAATTTAAGATGATAGTTGGAAAACGGAATGTGACTTCTTTAATTGAGAATAACATGATATCATACCGAGCCGGATTTAACTATGGGCCAGCGGGGCATGTGCCCAGGGGGCCCCACAAAAAAGGGGGCACCCACAAAATTATGTTATTTGTAATTTTGGTTGGGGTAAGGGTCCAACAAAACCTTTTTTGCCTTCCTTTCATGAACTTGGCGCCCCTTGTAGTCTTTGTGGTGAATTATAAGTCGAAGGAGCCCCCACAATATTTTTGTCCCCAGGGCCCCCACAAAGTTAAACCCGGCCCTGATCATCATATTACAAAGACTGAAAAAAATATACTACATACGTACACAAAAAATGGAGCCCGTTTTTCATTTTTAAAAGAACTGTCACTTTGTACAACGGGCCCCCTTGCCCGTGCGGCTTCTAATAATTTGATATAGCGACATCAATTTCGGACGGTCTCTACCATTGACCCTGACGACTGGTCTATACCGTTTGAACCTACACACTGTTTTAATGGGAACGGAACGGTCGACCCGCACTCTTTTGGGAAGGGGCTTAATGCAAAAAGAAACATTTACAGCAATTTTAACGGTTGGACCGTGGCCAAATAACGAGTAAACTACATGCTAAGATTACTTTATAACCCATAAAAAAGTACAAGTGATATCATCTATACATACTCCAATCTTTGCATGTTTATGACGTCATCCTTAGAGTAAAATATGCTGTAAGATACGTAGATCATGTGGTTTTTTTAACCATCGTTCTGAAATAGCCATTGTACGAGGGCGCCCTCTTCCTTAGTCTGCAAAATTTCCCTGGAATTATTACTTTGTCCCCCCTCCTTTTTTGACGGAATGATAGAATCTAATCGGTTCTGGCATTTTATGCCCATAATGTTCATCAATTATTTTTAACCGGGTATTATCCATAATAGTTCTAATAACTCGACGAAAAGCTAAGAACTTCTTGCACTTTTTTATGTTATTTTCGAAAGCGTCCCTCTGCAATTTCATGTGACAACTTTTCCGTTCCGGTGAGAAAAAAGTTGTACTTGGCCATGACTAATGAAATATTGTATTATTGTGTAAAATCTTCAACTAAAGGCAGACATTTGGTTTTATATTAAGCTGTTTAATTGAGTGTAAGCAAGTGTAGCAAAAACAACTGAATTGTCGGTCTCCCTTCCACCCCTCCCTCTTCCGAAGCATAGCATGAATACTAATTGATATGGATATTCCCTTTTTTTAACATGGTCCCTCCTTAATAAAACGTCCTAACGCAAACTTCTTAAATAAGGCAAAATTTATAACCTCCAATTACTGTCAAATTCCACCTTCCCTAAACTTTAAATCCAAGTTTTCCTCGATTTCCCAAATTAACAAATTAAACTGCAATCTTTAATTACTCATTGTCTTTCATTTTCGATCATAGCTCTCAACTTTGTCCCTACAATTTATGAACGTTTCTTCTCTGCTGCAAACGTATATATTCGTATGCTCCCATACAACTTGTACAGTAGTTTCAGGACAAATCCTGGACAAAAATACATGGGACAGCACCCCCACTCCCCCGTTCAATGTTGAATTTCTTTAAATTCGGAATATCTTTGGGTTGGGACAACATTGATCAAGGGGGGAAGGGATTTTTGAAGACCGCGAACCTGTCGAAGTATTTTGCTACATTTGTGCCAAAGTGTCCCATCATTTTTGTGCAGGATTGTAGCTTCGTAACATAACGTGACCTTCGGCTATGGAATTCCCAGATAAGGACGTACCGCGTCGACAGCTGTTGTTTGAAGAACGTGACTAAACGAAGGCACATCTGTGATATAGTATAATACATGTGCGAAACATTGGAAATGTAAATGCATACACAGGAGACGGCAACTTGTTTGTTCTGTTTGTGGGTCAGTGATTCTTTTCATGGTGTTATTTCCTTTTGGTACTGATTGTAGCTTTATAACTTATATTGTGGTAGATACAGTTTTGAAGCACGACTTCGTGAGCAACATGCATAGGGCTTCCAAGTTCATTGTTGCATACTTCATTCTCTCTCACTTATTTCACATTTGAAAGCGTGTGTGTACTGTAGGGACGAATTAACTTCTTCGTATTGACCTGTGTAACAACAGTTTTTACATTCTTTTGGGAGTAATTTGTTTGACTGGTTTTGCATTAATACAAGCATATTAAATTGGTAAGTTTCAGTCACACCTTTCGTTTTACTTTACGTATGCCGAATAGAGTTCATTATATTGCCACTGTTTAAAGCTAACTGCAGGAATACAAATCCACTCTAACCATCGCTTTAAAACACCACAAGCACAAAGGTTTGCCTTATGTTCTTGAAAGTATTCTCCATGATCTAGCAAAAGACATATCGAATGTATACCAGAGGTGTACCAGCAATTTTTTGGTTCTATCATGGACGTAAAAAATCGTTTTAAAAAGATTGATCACTTTAGTGAAACAATTCTAGGCTTCATGATTTGGCATACCGGGCCATCTGGGCATGAGCCAATACACATCCACCATGATCGGGCGTGAACAGGTGGGGACGGGGTCCCCCCGAGAGTGAAGGGCATAATTGTTACCCACTTTTTCAACTTGAACCTAAACTGAAAAGTTTGCTCATGTTTGATTCAATACCTTCAAATATAGCTGATCCAATAAAATTAAACTCGAAATGGTTGAAACAGCCACTTAATTTTAGTTGTAATCATGGAAAATGCCACAGATTACATCACAGATCATCTCGCCTCCAAATTTTCCCTTGACCTTAAGTGGACCCCGAAACCCTCGCTTTTATAGGGCTTTGCAATTCGCGCTTAAAGTACCATACGGTCAAGGCCATGTCCCCCACTTTTGAAACGCATACGACAGTCACCCACATAATCATATATACCCCATTCCTTGTCCCACCATCCTCCATCAGGCCTAATGTGTTTCTTGTCTCACTGGGAGCTTTATAGCAGAGACTCCAACAATATTGGCCTATATAAGTCTAATCAAGGATTACATGCCAGTGTATTGGCATAAAGTGAAAACTTTTAAAGCATTTTCGATTTTTTGGAACGATGAACAAGGGTGAAACTTCACTCAACGGCACCAAAGGCGTGAAAGGGGGAATGGAGCGTCCCAGTCGGGAGTCGGCTCTAGGGGCCCACCTTTGACCCTATGAGGCATTTTTTCCAGTCTGATACTCTAGTTACTCTTGGTAATTGGGGATAATGGGTCTGTAGTGGAGCTTGGGGGTTCTGACAGAGAGGCGGGAATGGTATTGAGGGTTGTTTTGTAAGGTTGTTAGCAAATGCCTCAACCATAGGCGACAGTGCTGCTCAACCCTCTCTCAACCTGCAGGGTGACAAGTGTTTCCCATTCCTTACCGCAAATACTTTTACAAAGTGCGTCATAACTAATTCAGATTCAGTCTTTTTCTTTCACGTACTTAATATAAAGGCGGACAGTACAATTTACTGAATGTTCATATTACCTGTCAGGTACGGATAAAGGATTTTAGAAGGAAACAAGGGGGAGCGAGTCATTTAGAAATGAGTGTGTAACCGGGAAGAGCTAAAACCAAGAAACCCATTAGAACGTCTGGGGAACCTTCCCAGGAAAATAATGGAAATTAAACACGTTTACACGAGAATGCCTGACATCTGGCAATAAAACTCTATGTATAAAATCGTTTACTATTATGCAGAGAATATTATAATTACAATCGTTTAATGTGTTCAAGATGGAAGGATTGGTTCCTCTCCAAGGACATTTATCAAATGGAACTTTGTTTGATGCGACTTCCCAGCATCTGGAAATCAAAGAAAGAAAACAAAGAAGAATTGTATGAGACGTACATTACTAGGCTATGCAGTGTCATGTAACTTGTAATTTCGGAATAGGCAAGCAAGCAAGCAATTATGATCATGTACCTATCAAAATGAACAAAAGATGGAAAAGAAAGTCAGTTCATCCAATCGGATACCAGTAGTCTTAGGTTATATCCACACCATTCCCTTTTCTCCTCAATTACAGGCAGATTTGTCAACCAGCCCTCTCTCGGGTCCCACTTAGACCCGGTTGATAAGCAATATTGTTAGGAAAGTGTCACCATAAAATGGCACTTAACGTTTACAAAATTTATGACTGAAATTTTCCGTAAATCACCTTCCTTGGCTATACGGACGGTCCACCTCTGAAGATGGGTGGTTGTGAGAGTTGCGTTGGTGTTTGGGAAAGGAATTCCACTCAAGATGAAACGTTATAATGGGGTATCTATGCATGTGCGATGGGTACGCTCGAAGAGCTCCGAAAATTGACGCTTTTAATACATTTAAGCTATGTAATGATTTGTGTGATTTTGCATTGACAAAGATAACTGTAATATATCCAAAAATAACGATAAAATGCGTATTTTGGTCAAATTGTTGAAAATCTGAAGGGGCGGGGCTTTGTGTAGAGTACCCGCTTTGTCACAGTCAAGCTGTCCCATAGGAAGGTACAGAAAGTAACGATCAAGCGGCCATTGCATACAATGGGTTCACACCTTCTTTTGGTTTGGGGGTCCAGGCCCTCTTGCACCTGATTGTATGCGGCTCCACAAAAACTATTTTCTACCCTTATGTCAAATAAATTTTAAGAAAAAGTTTAATCACGAAAACGTCATTCGAGACAGTTCTGCCTGCTGTGTGCAAGGCTGCAACGAAATGACACCTCTTTCTTTTATTGGGGGGGGGGGAGGGGTTTGTATAACTAAGGGGAAAAGGTAATCGCCTTGTTTTGAACAGATATTGTGACTGCCTCTTGCCCTGTGCTGTGCTGTTAATGTTGGCACATAGGCTATATGGGGGTTTCCCTGATTGTGCGGATCGAGCATGTTGACGGGGGATCGAAGTGTGTGGCTACAGGGAACCCTGGGAGGTTCTGTTTTATTGACCTCAGGTGCTCAGTGACTCGGCCAGCAAGACGACGTTTTGTTTTTGTTTCTACAACATACAGTATATTACAGCGTTTACATACGAGAACGTAACCAACATTGGCTGAAGTACAGGTAAGATGCTGATGAATGTTAAACCGGTTGTTGTTGGGACCTACAATGGAAAGGATTTTGTCATAACTGACCACCGGGCA